>CM021742.1:6227104-6247904 GCA_011075105.1 Heteronetta atricapilla
ACATCCCATCCCCTGCCACATCCCATCCCCTGCCACATCCCATCCCCGCCTCTCGGCACGGACCTACAGCGGGCGGAGCGCTTCTCTGCTAATTAATATAATCCAGAACCGTCAGCTCAAGCAGCTCCTTTCAGGAGCGTGAGGGCAGGGGGAGTTGGAGACGAAGCCGTGGCATTTCAGCCTCCCTCCTCCTCTGCCTCACCCTCCCTGCAGCCCAGCCTCCTGCCAGGCTCCATGCTGCCCCGTGGCAGAGGGCAGGCTGCCTCATGCTGGGTGAGAAGCAAGAGCACCCCCGTCTTATTTACTCTTTTTCTCTGCCTTTCCCCTGCTCAGGACACCCAGGACCTTTATTTCGGGAGCCAGGGGCCCTGCGGAGCGCCGCGGAGCCCCCCTTCACCATGTCCCCCAGGAGGATGCTGCGCTACCGACGGCAGCGGCGTGGGCTGGCATCCCGCACCCCCCGAGCCCAGAGCTCCCACTTGCAGGCAGGTGAAACGCAAACACACGCAGAGCAACACCGGGTTAAAGAAAAGCACGCCAGGCTGTTTTTAGCAGCGGAGCAGGGGCGGCTCATCTCACTCCTGCTTTTTAAGCAACAAGCCAGGCAAGAATCCTCCCTGCCGCTCTGCCCCTTGCTCCACCAACCACAAGCCCAACTTCAGCTTGTTGTGCTATTTTAGGTAACCGCAACACATACCCGAGACGGATATCTCCAAGATTTCACAGGTTTTTTGGATGCATCCAGCTGCCCCCCGCCCCCGTTAATGCAGACGGGAACAATTCAGAAGAACTCAGAGCAAAGAGACCTTCCCCGAATTTGTTTTCCAACGGAGCTGAAACCTCAGGGCAGTGGGCAGGCATCAGGACGCCCCACGCTGACTTCCCAAAGCACACTTTGGGATCTGGTGCACAGCCTTTCCCTGCAGTTCACCTAGGCTGCTGTCACCGCCCTCCCAGTTGTACAGCAAGAGCAGGGATGCCCTTCAAACACGACCACTGCCCTTGCCACGCACTCGAAGCGCAGGAATCCTGGCACACAGCTGCTTGTGAGAGGTCTGGGAGAGAGGTGAGGATGCTCCGCAGTGCTAGGGCAGGGCTGCCAGAAACGCCTGCCTGAGGAGAGGAGGACACCGGTGCCCTGCAGCCAAAAGCAATGGCAGGGAACCACAGTGAGACAACGCTGAAGCGAAAGGAAATCACCGCCCGTGCTGGGTGGCAGCGGAGCAGGACCCGGGGGCCATCGGTGCAGTGCCTCGGAGGGACAGCAGCACCAGCACGGGGGCTGCACACCGCCTGCGCCAGCACCGCACGGGGGGGAACGAGGAGAGCAACACGCCGAGCAGCGGGGACATCCACAGAGCCACCTGTCCTGCGTGACCGTGGGGACATCCACAGAGCCACCTGTCCTGCGTGACCGCGGGGACATCCACAGAGCCACCTGTCCTGCGTGACCTGCAGCGGCCCAGGCTTGCAGGATGGGGCGAGGAGGGTGCCATGGGGACAGTCAGCTTCCCATCTCCTAGGGCCAGGCCCCGGCAGCTCCATCACGCTGCGGAGATGTGGGGCCAGCCACCAGCCAGGGGACATCGCCAGCACTCTGCCCCCGCCACCGTGCGCGGGTGGGGATGAGCTCACCGCTTTCCCAGCTGCCTAATTTATGCCTTTGCAAATCAAGTTGTGATCCAGAGCAGCGTTGCCAGCCCCTGCTGCTGCGCTGCTTCCCAGCACATCCCAGCCCCTCGCAGGGCCTGGGGATGCACGGCCGCCCCTCAACAAACGTCCCAGAGGGGACGCGAGGCGGCAGCCAGCACTCCGAGCCCAAAGGTGAAGGCACGAGCAGGCAGTGAGGTAGGAAAGGCTCAATTACGTGGCAAAACAACACAAAGCTCAACAGGCAGTAACACACTTTGGAGGTGAGAAGGAAGCCCCTCCGCCGACTGCGGCGAAGCCAACAGATGGAGCAGCAAGGTGGATGTGGAATCTGCACGGCAGAGCCCTCGAGCCAGATCAAATCCGCTCCTGCATGGGTGGAGGAGCTCAGCAAGATGCGAGCAGCGAGACACTCACAGCATCGGGGCAGGCTTCTGGCGAGGACAGCAGGACCGGAGCAAGTAGGGCAGAGCAGGGGACTGGCCTCTCCTCAAGGTCACGCAGCGCTGTCCGTAAACTCACCCTTCCCACAGCAGCGCCCACGGTGGGACGGGTTCCTGTCCCATCCCGGGCCACGGCAAGGAGCTGCTCAGAAGCCCCCGGGGATGAGGAACCCCCAGGGGAGGACGCTGGGCACTGAGGGTTTGTTTGCGGCACAAACCTGCCTCTCCCCAGCAGCCGTGAAGGCATCAGCTCTGTCGGCTGACATCCCTCTTGCAGCTGATGCAAAAGGCAGAGCGGACCGGAGGGCTGTCGGCTCAACAGACAGGCCACGGGCTGGGGACAGGGACAACAAATCCCCAGGCTGGTGGGGGAGCTGCAGCGCTCACCTGGGCTGCTCCAGCACCATCCCGCTCACCTCTGCCCCCAGGGCGCCTGCCCCGCTGGGCCAGGGGGGTACAGAAACAGCAAAACTGCCTGGAGCTGAAGGGCCCTAAAATCAGCCCCTAAAATTAGACCTTCAGCACGCTGAAACCGAGCCACCAGCTAGCGCGGCAGGGACGGCGTGCTGTGTGCCACATCCTCCTCCTCTCCTCACACGCTCCACGCACGGTGTGTCATCCCGCCTTATCTTAGACCGCGACTGCTAGAAAGTGCCGGCGGGCTCTGCCACCGGGCGCGCGCAGCTCCCAGCACCACGGGGCCCGGCCGGCAGCGCTCCTTGACGGGACGTCTCCAGGGGGGTCTCGCCCGCGTCTGGAGCCACCTGAGGGCAGGGTGCGGGGAGGATGGAGCCAGGCTCTCGGCAGCGATGCCCAGGGACAGGGCGAGAGGCAGCGGGCACAAACCGGACCACAGGAGGTTCTCTGAACATCAGCACGTGTTGGTGTACCGTGGGGGGGACGGAGCAGCGGCCCAGGCTGCCCAGAGAGGCCACGAGTCCCTCTTCTTGGAGCCAGGCAGCAGCCTCCTGAACGTGGTCCTGGGCAGCGTGCACTGGGTGGCCCTGCTGGAGCACGGCGGGCACCAGGTGGCCTCCGGGAGTCCCTTCCAACCTTAACCACCGTGTGACCCTGTGAGGTTGCTCCTCCCCAGAACATTGCACCTCGCTGGGATATCGCCAGCCCGGCCCCAGCGTGGGTACGGCTCTGCTTTCCTCTCTCCCCTCCCAAGTTGTTCAGGCTGTGAGGCGTTGCAGAAACAGGTGACATTGCGAGCAAGAAAAGCCATTTCCATCAGCAGGAAAAACGATGCCCTCCCGGTTCCGGGACAGGCAGGCAACAACCAGCCCCCGCGCCTCTCCGCAGCGGTGACGGGAAGAGCATTTGGACCGTGGGAGCTGCGAAACTCCCGGCTCGAGCAATGGGAGAATTTTTCATTTTCACCTCGGCAGAGGCAGCCCGCCATGCAATTTACACCTCGCCCGCCCGGCGCCTCCTGGGTCCCAAACACTGGCGGCTCCTGGCCCGAGGAACTGGGAAGAGGCTGCTGTCAGCGTGGCCAAGCTGCGAGGCATGGAGCTGATCCCGTGTGGGCTTGTTGCCCACGCACACGGCCTCCCAGGGGTGCCGGTCACTGCTCAAAGCTGCCACGGAGCCAGGAGCACTCCTCTGCGGGATGGGTGCAGTGATGGTGACCCTTCTCTCCTCCAGACCTGCAGACGCGGACCTCCCTGAGCTTCCAGGGACGTATTTCTGTGCCCCCAGCCACGGGAACCTCACCCACAGAAGGAGGAGAAGGATCATGATAGACGTAATTCATGAGGTTTGGGCCATCCCACTGTCATGGTTATTTGGTAGCAATTAGCCCTGAGCAGAGTTTCAGAAATGAAGCAAATTTTGCATTAGAAACATTTTTTTCTCAACGACTCCTTAAAACTCAATGCCACCAAATTCTGCCTTGCTGTTGTACTCGTGACGGGTGAGCGAAGCCCTTAGGAACCATCTCCCCTAAGAGCTCTCTGTCCTGCTCTCACACTCCTCTAACCACAAATCCCAGCTGCCTGCCCCGCATCCCTTCCTACCTGCCCCTTCTCCCCCATCGCTTTCACATGGGACTTTGCCTTTAACCACTTGAAAAAACAAATTCTGCATTTTCATTGTACGACAAGAAACCTGCGCAAGCCCACACAACCTCTCCTCACTCGAGGAACCCGTCCTGGATTCCTCTTTCCCTTCCCTTCATCGCTCCGTGTGGCCCGACGGCCGCGTGTGAGGGGGGTGAGACCACGGGAGGCGAGGAGCGCAGCTGGAGGGCTGCCTCCGCTTCGGAGCGCGGCTCCCCAGGGGCCAGCACTCGCCTCCCAGCCCTCAGAGGATGCTTTTTCAGCATTAATCACAAAGGCGAAGAAGAGGTCGACGCAATGATCTCTGCCGTCACGGATGACTGGAGCAGCGCGAAATCGCTTTGTCCTGCTCCGTTGCCTTGGCGAGGCGGCCAGGAGCAGCAGCTGCGGCAATTTACCTGCCTCTTGTCGAGGCAGGGCGTCCCACTGCCTCGTCAGGGAAGGACTCGCCACCTGAGATGCTTCACACACATCCCTCAGCCAGGGAGTCCGCTACAGGGGGCACGCAGCGCAAAGAGCCTCTCTGAACCACGGGTCTTCGTTAGGCTTGTTGGTCACGCTCAGGACACGTGCTGCGTTCGTGCCCCCGGGAAGAAGGCGGACCAATGGAATCAGTAACCTCCCTGTCCTCTCCCACCTCCTGAACAACCTTCACCTTCCGCAACACCCCCTGCGCCAAGGCTTTATGGAAGGTAGTCCCTGAGGAGCCGGAGTCAGCCTGATGACATCCCTTCACAGAGGAGAAAGTTGAAAAAGAGAAAGTTTAGGAGCTCAGGGACTTCACCTTGCTGAACCTGCAGAGGCCCAGACACTGGCAGAGCAGAGCAGAGCCCGAAGGCAGGCTGCCTGCCTCCCAGACACGCCGCAAGTGAAACAAGTCCTTCCCTCCCCACTGATGGGGCCTTCCCAGCCGCCTCACTTAGAAGGCAAGGGATGCCACCAAAGAAGATCGAGCAGTTTCTGGCCTGGCTTGCTGAGCAGGAAGGTGATCACGACGTCCATCAACCCATCCCCAGCACAGCATCGTGGCAAATCGGACGGTGGAAGGTGCATCTCCCAGGCTGGAGGCTCCCCTGTGTTATGGTGCAGACAGCAGTGGAGAAGGCTGCTCCAGCTCCTGCTCCGTGCACGAGCCGCACGTGGGTGCCAGGAACCGCCCGCAGGCTCTGGGCAGCAGGACGCTCACCCACAGCCACTGCTCCCGCTGCTCCTGCCCTTGCCCCAGCAACAGATGTCTCCTTTTTCAGGACAGGTGTTTGAACAGCAAGCCAGCGCTCAGGACAAGCTCCTTTCTGGATTTTTATCAGCCTCTGTAGACGAAAGAGAGAGACATTTCCCTGCAAAGCTCCAGGAGAGCTGTGTTCAGAGCCAGGAGCTGCGTCCCAGATCTCGCACCACTTCCCAAAAAGCCGACAATCCAGAGAGGCCAACAGCAGAGAGCTGGTGACCCTGGCAAGCTCCAGTGCGGCAAGGACTCGTGCGGGAGAGCTTGGCTAACAGAGCCCCAGAGCTGCCAGCTGTGTTCACGGCTCCTCCAGGACATCCCCAGTGCAGGCAGTGTCGCTGGCCAAGAGGAAAAGGCACAGAGACGGGAGGCAGGTGCTGGAAAGCCAGGCAGAGGCAGAGTGCAGGAGACACCAAGGAAGGCAAAGCAGCAGCAGCTGTGCTAATGGGCTGGGTCTGCTCTGTGCAGCGTAGGGGGGTGCACAACACGGGCACCCCAGCCTGGATAGCTCACCTGGCAGCCAGCGAGGGAAATTCCCATCTGGGGCAGGATGGTGACCCCAGTCTCTTGCCTCTGCCATGCCCAGAGGTGATAATAAAATCAATTAACCACAGATACAGCACTGTTTTGGCATCTGGGTGGGCTGACGGCCCTTCCACCACACTACCTGGGGCAGGGAGTTGGAGGGAAGGGGAGGTAGGGTGGCTGCCTGCCTCCCCACTGCAGCCCCGCTTTTCTTCCTCCACCTCCTCCTCCTCGGCCAGCCGGGTCCATAACCGTGCTCCGGAGCACCGTGATGCTGGGGCCTGTGAGCAGGAGGGGGGAGCAGGCTCACATGCCCCGCGTCCCCAAAGCCAGCTTTTTCAGCAGCCACAGGCAGCAGGGAGGGAGGGCAGCAGCTGCTCTGGCGGCTCCTGCAGTCTGGATGCTCCTCCTCTGCCAGCTCAGGCTCACGGCTTTGGCTGTGCAGATCAATCAGATGGAACGGGAGCGATGAGGCAAGGACAGAGCCCAGGCTGACTTTGCCCTTCCAAGAGCCTGCTCCCTTCCTGCAGCTCCCCAGCCCTCCTACGGGCACTATACAAACCAGCAGGGATGCAGCGCGCAGTGCCTGCAGCCACGCAGGCTCATCTCCTGAGCTGGCCAGCAGAGAAATACCAGAGCAAAATCCGTCTCCAACGCTGACCCCTCGCTAAGCTTTTCCTAGCTCACAGCCTGGCTATCATACCACCAGACGGATCTCACCCCAAACTGTGAATCTGCACGGCACGAGCAGCAGAGCAGCTGGCCAGAGCAGATGATGGATATCCACCTTTCAGCGTGTGAAGAAGCTGCCGTCAGCTCCTGGCAGAAATAAATCCCAGCTGAGAGCACCCGGCCAGGGAGAAAGCAACAAGCACCCGCCACGGGAGTGAGCCCACAGCTCCTGCGGTGCCTCCCTGCTCAGCACAGCTGGAACAGAGCACTCTGACACGCACCCCAACTGCACGGGGACCTCAGTTTGGGTTCCACCTGGAAGCCTTGGCACCCACTGGGTGGGTTTCACCTGGAAGCCCACAGCCTGTGCACCACATCTGACCCCTCTCCCAACTGCCTTAAATGTCTCCCCCTGGCCTTCTGGAAACACCAAGCACCACTTCTGCCTTGGGATCCACTCCAGAGCCTGCGGGAACGGACAGCCCCACCTCTGAGTACGCTAGAAGATCCTCTGGATCCTTTCTGGTGCACAGAAAGGAGGGGGCAACAGCTTTCAGGAGGCCGGTGGCGCAGGCTCACGTGCCCCAGCCACAAGCAACGAGCAACCAGCTCGGGGATGAGCACGGTTGCCCGACTGCTCTCCCTGCTGTGCTCGGCTCTGTCCCCGCCGTTGTCCCCCGGTGGTCGCTGTCATTCCTCATCCTAGCAGAAGACGAGCTGGTAACCCAGGATGGAGCGAGTACCTGACAACCAGCGTACAATCTGCCGAAAAATCTCTGTCCTGAAAGCCTGCGAGACCCTTCTCTGCTCCCCCCCTGCTCACAGCCCAAGAGAATGAGCTCAGTGCTTTGTTACTTTCTCAGAGATAAGTTTTGGAGAAAGTGGCCACAGGAGCCCAATCCGTGGCCTCCTCTGTCCCGAAGGCTGTACCCAGGGCACCCCCCCTAAGGAAGCGCACAACTCCAACAAACCCAGCAGAAATGCTCCTGATGGAGGCTGGCAGGAACCTCCACCTCCCCATGCTCACCAGAGCGTCCAAGAGCCCAGGAAATGCAAACGCTGGATGGGTTGGGGCGCAAAGGCAGGGCAATGCCATGGCACACCCCAAGGTGACACTTGTAAGGTGCTTACCTGCCAACAGGCCTCCCATACTGCTCACCAAAGTCGGATGTGTCACAAGAGGTGGTGAGAGGACACCACAGGGAGGGCGACGGTGCCCTGAGCCAGTCTGTGGGGTGCTGCCATCTCTTCTGCCCGCTGCAGCCCGGCAGCTGGAGAAAGCCATCCTGGTCCCATGCACGGGCAAAGAGGAGAGACGGCAGACACTCGGTTCTGTCAAAGGCCCCACGCTCTCCTGGTCTGGCTCCAGCAGAGGCTGTAACAAGCTGCCACGCGCTGGAAAAGCAACAGGACAAAAGGAGCCCTGGTGCTGGGGGCTGCCCAGCACGCTCCAAAAGCCTGTGATCCCCGACCTTCCTTCTCAGGCAGGCTGCAAGCAGCACCGCAGCCCCATGGCAGCAGGCAGGGGAAGCCTGTGGAGAAGCCCTCGTCCTGCCCCAGGGCACCGCGGAGCCCGTTTGGGAGCAGGGCTTTGGTAGCGCGGTTTCCTGCAGCCCGCTGGGACACGCGGCAATGCTGCAGCGGGCGGATGGAGCTGGCGGGGCTGGGCGCAGCCCCAGGGGGACGTTTGGTGGTGGGACCCCCTGTAGGAGCAAGCACCCGCAGCGGCTGCCAGCAATCCTGCATTGCACGAGGGAGCGAGCCTCCAGGTGACCCCACCGCCGGGCACCACCACGAGGAGGGGGCGACGATGCAGCCCCAAGCCCAGAGACGGCGTCACCCAGGGCACGGCGGCAGGACCCAAGGAGCAAGGACCCCTGGTGGGGTTTCCTCCCCACCCAGCTACCCCCCGGCCCTGCAGCCCAGCAGCCTCGAGAGCCGCCTGCGCTTCAGCTCACCGCAAAGGCGCCGGCTTTCTCCTGCCCTTTTATACCTAACGGAATCCAAAGAGCGCGAGTTAGTCACAGCGCGGCCGTGCCTTTCCCGGCCATAAAAATGCCGCTGCTTTCAAGTCTGTTATCTCACAGCTCTGCAGGTTTCAAAGCGGGAGCTTCACAGCCACGGAAAGTGGGCCAGCCTGCCTTGCTGGGAAGGAGCAGGGTTTCTAAGAAGTGGTTTCACGTTTGTTCAGGTTCGTTTCGCCGTTTCTTGATGCCAGCACATCTGGCAAAGACTGGCTCAGAGGGGTACGGAGAAGAACCAGCCCAGGAAAAGCTCATTAGGCCTCTGCTAAAAGAATTGCAGCGAGGCAGACTGATCTCACCTCTGAATTAATTGACGAGCTGGCAAGGAGGTAAGGCCCAAAGGTTTGGGACTGTGTTGCTGCCCAAGAGAGCTGGAGCCACCTCAAACGCCTGACAAGGAAGTCTTTTGAGCTGACTGCATCCTCTGGGATGCTCTATAAATACATTCAGGGGAGAACACGCATACGGATAGAGTCGATAAAGAGATCTGACAGAAAAGCACTGTAGTATTTTACTTTCCCTTTTTGCCCAAGGCAAGCCATTTCTGCTCTCTCTCTCCCTTGGACAGCCATGTGAGACATCCCTGCCTTTCTCCGTGATCATTAATCCTTGCTGCAAAGGCAACGGGGGAGCAGATCTTTGTGCCTGAGCAGCTATATCTCCGTGACAGTTTTGCAAGGCCGGGTAAGCCTTTACAAGGCTGCAGGTCTGAGGTTTGTGAAGCTGCTGGGAGGGCAAGGCAACTTCTGCGCCCTTCTGGGAAGATGCTGGGGGATGAAAATGCCCACCCAGAGTACCGCCAGCTGCCGAGCAGCACTGCGGGAGGCTTCAGGCTGTAGGGCACCGCTGACGTCCACGTGCTTTGCGCAGACCCTTGCAGGTTGCTCTCCTTCCAGGAGCTGCCTTTGGAAAGGCTCCTCGGGAAGGAACAGGGCTGGCAATCAGATCAGAAGGGTGGATGGCACGGGGAAGCACCCGTGGTGCTCCTGCGCACCAGTGGCCACAAAGCTCCCTTCTTCCTCCCTGGCCACCGTCTCCCCAAGGTTGGAGAGGCCAGTTCCTTCTCAGCCAGGAACAGCCTGAAACTCCCAGGAAAGGGAATTTCACGCCGTCAAGGCCACAAGAGCGCCAAGCTCAGGCCCTCAGCATCCTCATCCCAACTCTGTGGCACCAGCCCCAGGGGCGGTGGCTGCTCTTCCACAGCACAGGACAAGTCAGGACGGGGATGGCCCCACACAAGCTGCTTCCCCAGCCAGGATGTGAATGAAGCTGTATCTAGGGTCGATGCTTGCTCTGAGTCAACAAGAAGTCAGGAAAAAAAATGGTGATTTTACACAAGACAAACTGCGGAGGAAAGGACTTTGAAGCTGGCCGGAAAACCTCTTTCGTACTCAAAGCAGCGATGCCACAAGAGCTGTGGTGTTACAGCTGACCCCAGGCAGCAGGAGGGAAGCGGAGGACTGGCGAGCAGACACCGGTGAGGCAGAGGTGCCTGCACAAGGCCTGCCCCAGCCTCTGAGGAGGACTGCATCCAGCGCTCGGCCACGGGTCAGGACAAGAGGCAAACTGCCAGCAGATGAATGGTGGCCTGGGGCTGCCAAATTTCTCCCAGACGAGTGGGAAAGTTGGGAAGCCCGCTGTGAATGGCAGGAGATGTGACGCAGAGCCCCAGCTTCCCATATGTTCCATTAGGCACGCAGGAGGAGCACAGCGCTCTGCAGAAACAGGTTAAACGCAGAACTTCTCCGTGTGCGGAGCTGACCCCGAGGTGGGTCGGGAGGTGCCCAGGCCTCTCTTCCCGAGCCCACACAGCACAGCCCCACCTGCAGAAAGACCAGAGCCAGGTCCTCAGGCTCTCCTGGGGTAGGCAGCACTGCTTAGGTGTGAGAGGCTGCAGGCACACCAGCACAGAGCTCTCGGGTGCCAGGGGAGGACACGGAGGGTAAGGATTGGGGAGCTGCCCCCCAGAGAAGCCCTCTCCCTCAGCTCCCAGCGTGCGCCGCAGCTCGGGCTTCCTTCTCCCTGCTGCCCACCTCAGCACCACTCGCAGGATGAAAATTTCTCGGGGAAGCTGTGTTGCTAAAAATATTTAATAAATAGAAGCCGCTGTGAGCGCATGAAGCGATGTGATCTGACACGCAGCTGGGGGGGTGCCAGCTATCAGCGAGCGGCCACGAAAAGCCAGCCGTCAGCCCGAAACGGGCACCGGGACCCGCGGGCAGGGCAGGGGGAGCCCACACAGGGCTTGGGGCTGCAGCAGCGCCGTGCCCAGCCCCGGCTGCCAGCAGCACAGGGGAGCAAAAGCCCAGGACGAGCAACACCCACACAAGGCACCCCCAGCGCTTGCCGTTGAGAGCGGGCCGGGGGGGGAGAGGATGGGTGGGAAGACCTGCAGCCTGTCCCTTACCCTCAACCTGTCCTTAAATTGTCTTCCCCTAAAATAAGCCAAAGTCTCATCCGCTTACATGGCAGCCTTCGCTGTGGCAGCAGCATCTCAGATGGGTTTTCTTTCCAAGAAGGAAATACGGGCAGGATGCAGAAGAAGAGGGTCCTGTCTCTTTCTCACCTTTGCCAGCCCTGCTGCTGGCTGTCACCAGTGGGGCAAAGACCGGGCTGTAAGGACACAGCTCACCCTCCCTACCCAGGGCTGGATCACAGTGACGAGGTCGAAACACAGAATTAAAAATAAACAAACTACTCTCTCCTGAAGCCAGGCCCGGCTTCACAGGGGGCTGCGAGGCAAGGCCACCCCCCAGCCAGGCCCCGCAGGGCTCCTCACCACCTCTGCACCCCAGCCACCCTCCGGGTGTCCCCAAACCGACCCCGGTCACCCGGCACAGGAAGACAGAGCTCAGACTCCTGGAAAACCACAGACGTACTGTGCGAGGTCATCCCCAGGCTGCAAGCAAGGAGAGAGAGCTCCCAGGTGCAAGGAGGGAGACAGTCAGCTGAAGAGTCCTGCCAGGCCCAGGGGATCAGACAGAGAGGGCTGTGAGTCTCAGCTTGCTGGTGCTAAGTCCTGGATAAAGATATCCTGCTCCTCATCCTCCCTGGAGAGACAGACGTGCAACTCCGAGCGGTCTCGGCTCAGCAAAGGGCTTCGCCTCCAGCTTGGGGCTGCCCAAGCTCAAAGGAGGCCAAAGGAGCTGTCAAAAAGCAGCAAGGCTGTGGCTGAGGTCTGGGATGGGAACGCATCTCTGAAGACGATCATTGACAATAACAGCCAGGAGAAACATGACTCTGACAGACCCGAACGACGACAGAAGCCGTAGCAATGGGGGTAAGGGAAGCAAAAGGAGAAGCACGAGGCGCGCACGTATCCACGCGACCTCCTAGCAGCAGGAGCTGTCTGCAGAAAGGACCCCGCGAAGGCTCCTGGTGCCCTGCAGACAGGGACAGACGCCTTCAGGGACCACGAACCTGCCTGATGGATGAACTAGCACCGGTGCCGGTCGCTTGCACTCGGAGACCTGGTGCCATTTCCCCTTCTCAACAAGCAGCTACAGCTGCACGGAACGACCACGGCACACGTCTGAAGGTAACGGCGTGGAGGTGTGCTGGGCTGGCTGTTAGGAAAAGGAGCACCAAGAGGATGGGCGTGCACTGGAGCAGGCTGCCTAGGGACGCGGGCACAGCACCGAGCCTGCTGGAGTTCAGGAGCGTTTGGACAATGCTCTCACACAGAGGGTTTGATTTTGGGGTGGTCCTGTGCAGAGCCTGGAGCGGGACTCGACGATCCTTGCAGGTCCCTCGGGATATTCTACGATCCTATCGGCTGGCTCAGAGCGAGCCTGGGGCCGACGAGGAGCGATAGAGGAGAGGTTTCCACCAGGATCCAGTAGCACACGGCGCTGTGCCCAGGAGGTCCAGAAACGGCACCACTCGGGCTGGGACATGATGCTGCTCACTGGGGAGGGACAGCAGGCTCGGGCAGCAAGCAGGGGATGTGCCATGCAAGCCACCAGCACGGAGCAGCATCCTACAGCGAGACCGTGGCTGAAACGAAGCATCCACTTATGCTAGTGACATTTTGGAGAGGTTCCTGAGCTGGAAACAGGTCAAAAAAGGGACTTGGGAATTACGAAGAGATTGGAAAACATGTAAGTGCTGGACTTTACAAGCTCTGTGTAGTCACTTTGTCAAAGTGGAAGGCAAGAAGTGACTTCATCCTAAACTATCGTAGCCGACAAGGGGAACAAAGCTCAGCTAACAGGCGCTTCAAGCTGGTGGGTAAAGGAACGATGATTTTCCCTGACTAGGAGCAGGAGCAAGGCACATTTATACCAAAAAGAAGAGCTGAGGCTTTCCAGCAGCAAGAACAATATGTGGCATGGGGACTAGGGAGCACCCTGCCTTGCAAAGCACCCCGTGGTACCCCGTGGATGAGGCAGGAGCTCTGTGGTCCTACAGGGTCTCTGCCAGCTTGTGCCGCGGCGCTGCTAGCACCCAGGAACACCCGGGATGGTGACAGCACTTCTCCCTCACTACTCCCCACCTGCACGCTCTCCTCCTCTGCTGGAGAGCGCACAACCTCCACCCGCCACGGGCCCAAGTCTCCTATCCAAAAATCCCATGAAAAGAGGCCAGCTCCCACCCTGCAGGGAGGCCCAGCTGTCTGGGGGGGGGGGCAGCAAGCCCCAGAGGACACCCGAGGATGCGATTCACTGCCTCTCCGGCTGCCTGCGGAGCTCTGGGGACGGGCGACGCCAGCCCGCCCGCTGCGCAGGGCTCGCCGGAGCGGCGCACGTGCCCACAGCCTGCCGCAGAGAGCTAATTAAACCCGAGCCAGAACAAACGCTGCTGGAAATGGCAGGATGTCACAGTTTAATAACCAGCTCTCGGAGCCACTAAGGACGGTCACCCCGGGGAATGACTCCGCAGGGGCTCCCCGGCGCTGTCCCCAAGCTGCCAGGGGTACCTGGGATCAGCCACTGCCACCTGCCCCAGGACAGGGCAGGGACCCCGGCGTGCCGCTGCTGCACCGGGGGGCCGAGGCTGGCATGGGGCACACGCAGGCAGCCAGGCTGGGCCTGCTGTAGGCTGCTGGAAAGCAGGGGGGGGAGGCAGCGACGTGGGGAAGCCAAGAAGGGAGCCAGGCACCAGCTCTGCCCCCCCGCCAGGCGGTGCGGGAACACCACCCCGCACAGTGCCGCGCAGACCTGCTGGCAGCAGGGAGAGGCTTTGGCAGGAGCTGTTTGGAAAACAGCACTCGGGAGGGCTGCTAAACAAGCCCAGCCTATCCCTTAAATAACCTGCACTTGCAAAACAAGCCAGCGAGGTCTCTGGGGCTTCTCCAAATGCAGCTCCTGGCAGCGAGGCACTGCCAGCCAGCCCCCTCCCGGGCCAGGAACGCCGCTCACCTGCCCTCTCCCGAGATCCCCAGGCCTTGGCCTGGCAAAACCCAGCCCCTTTACCCCAGCACAGCACCACAAATCCCTTTCCAACCCTTTCCCCCTTTCTCAGCCACCCCAGACCCCTCTTTGCATCCTTCCCCTGCTGCCCCACACCTCCTCCCCCTCCTGCTGACTCCCCTTGAACCAGCTCCCACTGCCACCGTGCCCCAGCGCCGTCACCCTGTCCCCCTTCACGCCCCCTCCCCTGCCAGGGACAGGGGGACCCTCCGCCACATGCCTGACCCCCATCTCTCGGCAACAGCACAGCACAACAAGCAGGCGCAGCACAAAATAAATAAATAAATACGGCAGCTCCGTCTCGCTGCCGTCTGGGGTTGCTCGAGGGAAGCGGGCAGCTGGGGGTGGGATGGAGGATGCTATTTGGAGCAGCCGTCTCCATGGCAACCCCCATTCCCACCACAAATTGGGCACAGGTCACCCGTTTCCATGAAAGTTTCCCCCCCCCCCCTTCTTCTCCTTCCCCGTCCCCAGACAGGGAGGTGCGGGAGCAGGATTTTACAGGAGAAGCAGGTCCTGGCCAGGCAGCGTGGTACAACGCCAGCACCACAGTGCCAGGTTTTGGGTTCCTCCGGGCGCGCCCCGAAACCCAGCAAGGCCGACCAAAGCTCTGCTCCCTGCACGCTGAACACCTCCTGTAAGCCCAGCACGGGTCAGCGGCAGTGACAGAGGTGTGCTCGCCCAAGATCAGAGCACTTTGCCTAACCCGCACGAAGGGAAAGACGGAGATCAGGACACGTCCCCTCCTTTTGGAGCGCTGCTCTGGGTGCTGCATAGGATTCCACGTGATTATTTTATTTCTAAAGCGGGAGTTCTCTTTAGAAGCTGCCAGGTGCTCCCAGAAGGAGCCTTTTCGGCCACAACCACCCCACCTCCGATGGCACGCACCTTCTGGGGCAGGGCCAGCTGCGGTCGCACCCACGGCTGGGGTTTGGGCACCTCCAGGGCAGCCCCCGGTCTGCTGCAGCCCGGGGGCTGGCAGCCAGGCAGGGCTCCCGCAGCACGGCACAGGCTGGGAGATTCGCACGGTTCCCCCACAGGGCTGGGAGTTTCGCCAGGAAAAGCAAGTTTATAAATAGTGCGCTTCGACACGAACGCACGCACGCAGCGGAACTCGGCGGCCAGATAAGCTGCGGGCTGAACACCGTCCCCTCCCCAGCACCCAGCCCCACACGAGGAAGGACGGGGCCCTTCCCCTCCCTACCTGGCCAGCCAGGACCCTCCCCGCTCCCCAGGGAGCTTCGACCCACCGGCGTCCAACCCACGCTCTGACGATGTGCTCCAGATGGCCGTGGCTGCTCTGGCAGCACGAGCAAGCCAGCAGAGGTGGCTTCAGAAGGACCCAAAGCAGGACAGCCGCCTGCGTTCCCGCAGAGATGGGCTCTGCAGCACGGCGAGGTGCCAGAGGTGCTGGCACCCAGGGCAGCCACCGGCCCTCAGGGTAACGGCCTCCGATTTCAGTGGTCTGCTTGGAAACGCCTCTTGTGAGTCCGCGGACCAGAGAGCTGGTAACTTCTCCCCCCGGAGGACAGCCACCCCACAGGCAAGGCCGGCAGCTTACAGAGAGAAGTTTCATGGCATAACACGCGGCACTGAAGGGGCACGGACTGCCAGGTCCTAGCAACAAGCCAGAACTTCACACGGAAAAATGGACTTATCTCCGTGCTCCAGAGCAGAGCAGCAAAGTCAGCAGAGGAGAATTTGCTTCTCCTAAACACACGACCGCAGAACAGACAGGGAGCGACCAGGAGGACGTCCCCAGTGGGGAACAACCTGCCAGGTGGCAAAAGGCGGAGATCTCAACGGCACTGCGCAAGGGAAGGCCAGCAGTGGATGATGGATCGGAGCAGCCCCAACAGCTGCTGGCAGGAGAAGCTTCTGAGTGTCCGCCGCGTGCCTGCAGTGCTCTACGCGCCGCTGCTGCTTACCTTGATGTAGGTGTCGAGGGCTGGGTGGACACGGTTGACCGCGAGGTGAATGGACAGCGGCGTGGTGAACGGGAAGCTCGCCATGACCACGTGGCTGGGAGTGGGGAAGGTGAAGATCTTGAAGCCGTACTTCTGGAACTGCCGGATCTGCTCCTCTGTCGGCTTCGCATCTCCCTCGCTCAGGATTCGGCCGATAGCAAAGCGACACTTCTCCGGGGAGACCTGAGCAAGGGGGACAGGCAGGGGCATGAGGAGCAGAGACCAGCTGAACGCCGGCCGAGCCTCGCAGGGGCCAGGCTGCCCAGCAAGCAGGTGCCCACTCCCAACTCCAATGCCGCCCCACACCATCCGTGCTCTCCAGGACAGGAGCACGGCCACATACCGGCTGCTCCGCGCAGGAAGAGTCTCTCCTGACCGCCCCCACAGTGCCCCCTGAGTGCAGTGCCCTGCTTTAGGGGCAGGGAAACCACGGCAGGGAGCTCCTGTCATCTCCACAGCAAAGCTCACCCAGGTCGGGGCTTCCATTTCTAGCTCTCAAAGCCCCTTCGCTCAGGTGCACGTGCCGCAGGAACGTGCCGGGAACAGGAGGGCCTGGCAGCTGCCCCCTGAAGCTCTCCGGCCTGCTGGGTGGACAGAAGGCGCGGTGACCGGCAGCCAACGCCTGGCTGCCTTTGGCCAGGGAGGGCTGGAGGACTAAAGCCTCCAACCTCACGCTGTGTAAGGTGGCAGAACTCACCGGGAGCCACCGGGACGCCTGAAAGCAGCAGCAAGACAGACAGACACGCTGTGGGACCCTGCATCATGACAGAGGCAGAGGGAGGGTAACAGCGAGGGCAGCGCATCACCACGTCCCCGCTCCGTCCCCACAAGGGTCTGAGTTCCCAGAGGAGGCTCCCCAGTCGTGCCTCCAACTCCACCCGTGCTGAAGCTCCAGAGAGGAAACGTGAGCAGAGGCAAAGACGAAGGAAGAGAACAGACCGCCAGGAGCATCATCTGCGGGCGAGACAGCTCGCTCTTGCCCTCGTGTGCTGCAAGAGAGAGCTGCAGACGGGCTCTGCTGAGCACCGCGGCGCTGGGGCAGGAGAGGGCGTGATTTGCCCCAAAGGGAGTGGAAGCCCAGGGAAAAGGATCCCCAGGGGAAGGCCCAGCTGAATCAAGGAGAGTCAGCCCCACAAAACAGCAACGTTTGCTCTGCTGAGCTGGACAAGAGATGAAGCTAGGGCTGGCATCCATAAGGAGACAGGAATGCGGTCAACGGCAAATGTTCAGCTGCCTCAGCCTGCAGACACTGAATGGTGGGAGCAAGGCCCCTCCTGCACCAGGGAGCATTTTAGCCTCATCCATCAAGCGTTTGGGCATCGAGCCCCAGCAGGAGAGATGCCTCAACACCCACCCCGAGCTTCAGAAGCGCGTGGCTGGAGCGGAGCAGTCGTCTGCCTGCCTGCCCGCCACATCCAGGCCCTGCCAAGGAGCTATTTTTGTCCCCGCCAGAGGTGGGAAAAGCCCTTTGGGCTGCTAAATATTGAATAAAAATGAAGAAAAAAAAGATAGGGATATTAATATTAATCTCGCCCATTAAGACACATCAAACAGTGCTGGCAGGGGTTCTGCAGGACTCGAAGCCACCACGTGGACACCCAGGGGGGCAGCGGTCTGTACACAGCCAGGGATGCTGTGGGACACACAGGGCACCTCTGCTGCCATCCGGGGGGACCTGGGCAGGCTGGAGACGTGGGCTGGAGGAGCAACCCCAGCCCCCAGCACGTGCTGGGGAGCAGTCAGCTGGGAGGCGACCCAGCAGGAAAGGACCTGGGGGGGGGCCTGGTGGACACCAATGCGAGCACGAGCCAGCCTTGTGCCCTGATGGCGAAGGTGGCCAGCGGTGTCCTGGGCTGCGTTAGGAGCGTTGCCAGCACATCAAGGTGATCCTTCCCCTCTGCTCAGCGCTGGTGAGGCCACACCTGGAGAGCTGGGTCCAGTTCTGGGCTCCCCAGGGCGAGAGAACCATGGACAGACTGGAGAGAGCCCAAGGAAGGGCCACAAAGATGCTGAAGGCATCAGAGCATCTTTCCTGGAAGGAGACACCACGTGCAGGGCAGGAACAGATGCATCTGCACCACGTCCCTGGAGTGTGACGGTACTGAGCACGGCTCTGCACCCTTCTAGCAGCTGCAGCTGCTCTGCCTGCCAAGACACGGCCCCTCCAAGCTACGCTTTCAGGGACAAGCTCCTTCTAAGCAGGTCCGAGCTTCGGGAGCACCACTTTGCAAGAAAGAGGCAGGCGTTACCCAGCCCAGGAGGGCTCCCCAAAGCAGGGCCAGGCGCTCCAACACCCCGCAGTGCAGCAGCACAGAGCCAGAGCTCTTGGCCCAACCGCTGTGCCCCCTCCAAGCCCCAGTGCATGCACCCCAAAACATGTGCAGGGCCACAGGCCCCTCCTGGCACTCCTCTCTTGCAGCATTCTTCCAGGATCACACCAGTGACTGCAGAATTACTGGAGAGCCGGGCTGTCCACAGAGGCAGGTGCCTGCACGCTGCTATCTGGAGGCCCCGGCGCCACCCAGAGCTGGCAGCCACGCCACTCGTCCCCCAGCAAATTACGATGCACTTGCATTTGCTAGCACTGAGCTCTGGCCGGTAGCCATCAGGCAGCACACGCCTGCTGCGCACCTCCCCACCTGAAGCAGGCTGTGGAGCCCTTATTTCATCAGCCAGGAGCCCTCAGCACTCGCCTGCTGAGGTTTTGGTAACAACTGTCGAGGGATGAAATGACTACAGGGAGCTTGGAAACACCAGGGACCGGCAGAAGCAGGAGGAGGAGCGCGGATGAGGACACAACAAGCCGAAGAGACCACCTGCCTGGAGCCACAGAGCAGAGGGAGCCTCGGCTGTACTGCGAGCTGGCAGGTCCGTCGGGGAACACATTGCCATGGCACCACGGGCACTGGGCTCTGCTCCGTAACCAAAGCAGGGGTACAACCTGTTCAGCAGGAGCCACCAGAGCTTTGCTTTGCTCGCCCAACACCTCCCAGTGGGGGGTATCCAAGACACCACCCGCCTTCAGACGCGTTTATGAACAGATCGCCCCTCGCAGACCTGGAGAGCTCACGAGCCCCAGAGCTCACCGAAGGAGGGTGAGCTGCAAGTGCCCAAGGCAGCGTCAGGGAGATGCCCGAGCTGCAGAGCTGTGCAGGCAGACCTTACCGTGTGCGGGTTGTCGTAGTAGACGCCAATGGAGCAGAGCTTCGATGAGATGCTGCAGCCGTCTGTGAAGAGCTGCCCCGATTCGCCATAGGGACCCACTCTGAACTTGTAGGCCAGCGTGATGCTGCCGATGGGCGGCGAGCCGGCGCTCACCACCACCTCTGTGAAGAGCCCCGAGTAGACTGCGAAGCCGAAGACGGTCAGCAGCAGCAGCACGACCAGCACCGCGATCAGCCCGAGGAGCACCCAGTCGGACATGATGGACACCTGGTGCTTCATAGGTCCTGCACGACAACGGCGAGTAGATAGGAAAGAGAGCAGGAGTTAAGCTTGCGCTTGGACAAAGCATTCAGCAGAAAGATCCCACGTCATGCTAACCTGCTCCAGCTCAGCCACCAGACACCAATTATATTGCCTTGGTGCCTCCCGGGATTTACATGTTTACAGGGGTGGGGACAGAGAGGCACCGGCCCCATTGCCCAGGCACCAGCAAAGCTGCTCGCCTCCAGCCTCGCGCCCAAGGGAGATCGCAAGCAATCCAGCAAGTCCCTGTCACTGCACAGACCACAAGCAGATGTACAACGCTGTGCTAAAGATTATGGGTCCTTAATCAAGTAATTTATTACTTACACACACCGGACCCTACAGCTCGGCCAAGGCAGCCCCACTGACAAAATACCTTGAGCCCAGGCCTTCGAGGGGCTGAGCAAGGAGCTGGTTCAGAGCTCAGCCCCATGTGCTGGGATCCAGGTACACAGGGAGGCTCAGGAGGAGAACAAGACCCAGCTAGAAAAGCATCCCCAACACTTGGGATGGCTTTTTTGTCCATCTAAAAGTTTTTAAAACCCTAGCCAAGGCTTCCCATTTTGTTTGGCATCTTATTTTCCTCGCGCTGCCTGCGTGGCACAGCAGCCGGGGGAGCAGCTCCCGCTAGGTCCTACCCACAGCACAACTGGGAGCTGCAATCGGGCCCAGCAAGCGGGAGCTGTTTGTGCTTTGTTCTCCCTCGAAACCCAGTGCTGGTGACAAGGGCCGTGCACGGCGGTCCTCGGGGACTGCTAACAGGAGCTACATTTGAAACCTAGACCGCAAACAAACAATTCACCTTGAGCTCTGCCCGATAAACACGCTGGGTCCAAAGCAACTTTTTCACCTCGGTCACCGTGGGCTCAGCTTTACCAGGCACGAAAAGCCGCGTCCTGGTAAGGCCCCAGGGAAATGGGGCTCACGCCCCGACCCCGCTCACCTGGGGTACGGGGGTGCTGAGCCTAGCGGCAGCACACGGCCTCGTCCCCCCCGCGGCTGCAGGACCCACGCCTCTGCAAAACAGGAAAAAATAAATGTCAGCACTTCCTCCACGCTCGGGAGAGCCCCAGCGACCATCTTTGCCGGCACAAAGTCCCCTCACACCGGGGCCACGGTGCCCCGGGCCCGGGCAGGGCGAGGAGAGCCCAGACGAGCGCCTCTTCCCCCGGGGCCGGGGGCCGGGCACGGGGCAGCTCCGAGGGGGGGGCACTGCCCGGCCCCGGCCCAGCTCCGCGCTCGCTCGGGCCGCCCGGCGACCCCCCCGGCCGCGAGGCCGCCGCGCCTCTGCCGCCCGCGGGCAGCTCCGCGCCGCCGCCCCGGAGGGACCGGAGCGGAGCGGGGCCGACCCG
>CM021742.1:6248004-6260345 GCA_011075105.1 Heteronetta atricapilla
GGGACCGGAGCGGAGCGGGGCCGACCCGGCTCGGCTCGGCTCGGCTCAACCCGTCGCCGCCACGGGCCCGGCAGCCCTGAGCCGGCCCCCGCCCCGCACCGGGAAGCGCCGCAGCGGAGCTCGCCGCCGGCCGCGGGTGGTTTCTCCCCCCCTCCTCCCCAGCACCCACCTCTGCCGGGCGAGCGCCCCGCTGCGGCCCGCCCGGCCCCGCCCCGCGCCCGGGAGGGGCTTCCGGCAAGGGGCCGGCGCTGGGCGCGGCGCTGTGGGGCCGGAGGGGGGCCGGGGGGGCTCTGGCGATGTGCTCAATGACCCGGTGGCTCCCTGCCAGTGCAGGCTGTTCCGTGAACCCCTGGCTCACCTTCACCATCGCACGGAGGGGCCCTGGCTCCACCCCAGCAGCAGCAGCCAGGAGCGATGCCCTACAGGGCAGTCACCGTGCCCCAAATCCTCCACACAGCCTTCGCACAGCCCTTACAACCTCTGCTGGAGGACTCCTGCCCCACCTGCCCCAGGCCCAGACCCTCCCTGGCTTTCCCATCCTGCCCTCTCTGACTCCCTATCCCCTGCTCCCATCCGCCGTCAGGTCACAGAATCACGTAGGCTGGAAAAGGCTTTCAGGATCATCAAGCCCTGGTATGGATGGATCAAGTTCAAGCACAGAGGAGCAGCTGTCCTGCCCCTCTGTCGTGTCTTTTTCTGATGGGGAAGGTGAGCTGAGCCCAGTGGAGTGCAATTGGGATGCAATGTAAGCGAACATACGTGGAAAGGATGCTTACTGCCTTGGGAACGTGGTGAAAAACAGCTCTGACTAACAGCATGGGAAAACCCACCCTGGAGGGGCCGGCAAGAGGTCAGGACAAGTTGCAGCTCCAGGGAATTTCCACCGCTACCAAACCAGCAGGACTCCATCCAAACTCCTTCCTGGCCTCCTGCAACACAGCAGCTCCACATTACCACTGATAAACAGAGGCCAGCACTTGGTCCCTTCAGACAAGGATGGCTGCAAGGAAGGCAGCGTGGACAGAAAGCACTCCCCAGCCGGGGGGAGCTGCCTGCAGAGGCTGAACCCAAGGCTCTGTCTGAGCCCCAGAGCAATGTTCCTCAGCGCAAGCTGCGCAACCCAGGGACGCGGTGTCACTGTCCATAACACAACCCGGCTGCCCCCAAACTTCCAAGATTTGCAACCAAACCCCTGCAGTGCTCAGATCCCCATGAACCTGAACGGGGTAGGATCCACTCACCAAAGCAAGGCCTGTCCAGCATCATGAGCAGCAGAAACTTTGAGCAGCAAGACCAGGAGGAATCGTCAGTTCAGAGACCTGTCCTTTTTGGTCCGATGCGTGGCATCCTAAGATTTCTCGATAAATTTACCATTTGATAACCTTTACATAACCAGGCTCCTCGCTCCTGAAAATAGCTTTTCCAAATCCTTCAGTCAGATGGGGGTCAGGAGGATGTTCCCAACCCACTTTTATTTCAAACCAATGCATTGGTTCAAAAATAAACCTTTTCTCATGTTTATACTTCATTCTCTGGTGAGTTTTAATTTATTTAAAATACTTTAAGGCGAAACACCCCATTGTGGCTTTCATTTTGCTGGGATAAATAAAAGAAAAAAAAAAAAAGCGTTCACAAAAACCAGTCCCCATTCCCTTTCTCTACCCCTACTCCATTTTGACTAAATATTTTGGAATGGGAATGCCTAGAATTAGACAGATTACTCCACGGGTTTTGCTAGGCCCTGGGTCTTAGTCCTGACTTTTGTCACGGAGAATTTCCACGGATGCTAAAAGCAAACTTGGAGGAAGTTACTGAAGAAAACCTGTTGCAGGTTCTAGCCTACGAGCTCCTCCTTTTGCTATCGATGCACTGAGCAGCAGATCAGGATGTCACACCTCTGACTGCCAGCTACGTACTGAGAAACTGAGATGTTGTTTTACTTAACAGATCATGACGGAGTTTTCTTCTCTTTTAGATGTTCCATCTCCCCTGGCGGCTACTGGGCACGTCTGTCCCAACCCCAATTGCTAACTTCAGAACTTGAAAATGAAGCTCTTACAAGCAGGTTGTGGTCCTGTTTTTACTACAAACATGTAAATAGTGCTTTTAAAAAGCTCTCTGTCAACTGTGTGAAGAAGTACACTACAATAGCAATTCCAAACTTAAGGCTGACAGACACTTTTAAGATTTTCATCTCCCTCCTGGCAAAAAAATCTGAAAAGAATAATTCAGGAACCTCTTCTGGCTGAAGAACATCCGCAGGGTTCTGCTGTGAACCTGAGGAGTGGGAACTCTTCCAAGTGGACATTAAGAATTCCTGATTATTCACACCCTTGTTTTTCCTTTTCCTACCACCTCAGGGTTTATGCTGTTGGGGACACTCCATGCATGTCTGGAGCCACCTGAGGGCAGGGTGCGGGGAGGATGGAGCCAGGCTCTCGGCAGCGATGCCCAGGGACAGGGCGAGAGGCAGCAGGCACAAACCGGACCACAGGAGGTTCTCTGAACATCAGCACGTGTTGGTGTACCGTGGGGGGGACGGAGCAGTGGTCCAGGTTGCCCAGAGAGGCCACGAGTCCCTCTTCTTGGAGCCAGGCAGCAGCCTCCTGAACGTGGTCTAAGCGAGCTGGGACTGGAATCAGAGTTTTAGGTAGAACATGGGTGGAGGTTATGGTGTTGCTGTATTGATTCCTGTTCAATCAGAGGCATCTCCAGACAAACATTTTCTAGGCTAAGGTAAACCATGCCTCGGTTTTGTCTCTGTCTTTCCTACACTAGTAATCCAGACAACTAACTCAGGCTCAAATAGCTAAGGAAAATTGAAAGAATTCCACACATTTTGGTGACTCTTAGAGAAAAAAAAAAATACCTGAGTATACATGATTGCTCAGAATTGCTGGGGTTTGTTGCAGTCTCAATAGAGAAAGCTGGAAAAGAGTAAGGACTGAGATCCAGCCCAGAGAAAAGACAAAGGAAGCAGTGGAGGACAAATGTGTAACATGTCATGAATATTTTGGGACACTCGAGCGCAAAAAGCACAGGCATAAGGGACCAATCTGGCAGAAAGTACTGAAACTGCTGATGCACATTTGGTACTGACAGGTGTCAGATTTTCTGACCAGGATATCATTTAGAAACTGCCGCTGTCATCTGCAAAGTCAGAAATTGAGTCGAGGTGAATTTCCAAATAAAGTTTTATTTTGGCTCAAAGTTGCACAGTGCTTTGCCTTGGCATTTGCAGGTAAAACAGTTTCTCAAGACTTTGGAAGTTTTATGAGGCCATTCTGAGATTTAACTGGTCCTTGCTGCCCCTCAGGGGTCAGTCTAAAGCTGAATTTGTGGCATAGAACAGAAAACTGAAAATCCCCAGGGACTCTCTCAAGCTTTCCTGAAAAATCTCAGAGTTAAATTTGGGTGGGCTCTGCCTTCCTTGGGTCAGAGCTGCTCCCGGGCAGGGGCTGCAGAGAGGAGTTCGGAGGGGAGATGGCAGATTACTCAGTGGCTGTGAAGGGATGGCTCTCCACCTCTGGGGACAACCCTAGAGACACTGTACCTACAAATGACCGATGTGAGCCTTGAGGACGTTGCTGAGTATTACTGCACAAGGTTTTCAACCCTGGAACACGGGCTTGCTACATGCTGAAATGACAGAGGTGCCTGGTGGCAGCAGTTAACCAGAGCCATTCACCAGAAGGGTGGCATCCAGTTTGCACCCCCCTGCCCCAAGTACTTCTCCCACATTTTTATCCGTTTGCTTCAGTACCAGACCTATTTTTGTGAAGAAATGCAACTCTGTGCAGAGGCTGGGGAGGCCCAGTGACACACATCCACAGAGACTGGTTCCAAAACTCAGAAAGCCAGAAGCAAGGCTTTTTCCCCGTTTAGCTACTAAACCTTTTCTCCCCCTATACAAGAGGGGGAGCCTTATGTCTCTGCAGTATTTGCTCCTGCATCTTCCGCTTCTTATCCATAGTTTTTTATTTTTACTTTTTAAATAGAACATAAAAGGGTTACATTAAGTCCTTAACTGAAAAAGATACTTTTCCACATAGAGCCCTCTTCTTAGTTACTGAAACTGAAACATTTTTCTAGGAAACTCAGCATGGAATTGAGTGATAAAATGCCAAATTTATGCCTTGATTTTTCTCGGGGAACTTTTTATGCAACCGTACATTAGTCTGAACTGAGCTGCCTGAACTAAAGTTTTCTGTTTGATCTGAGTGATTAATTTTAAACTTTTCTCACATCAAATAGCCTAGCAATTCTCTCTGTATGATTCCCATATTTCAATGTCCACAATTTTAGAGGAAAATTCCATTCTGAGTCCCAAAAGCTTTGAATTCACAAGCATTTTATTGTGTCAGGGACAGTGTGCTGGCAAATTGAAGTGGTATTTCCCTGAAATAAGTGATCAAGTGAGCTGATGTGCATCAGTCACTGCTGTACAAGGCATGCAAGATTTATCATTAACTCAAACCATCTCAGAACCTGGTGCTGGTGCACCTACAAAGGTGAAGGCAAGACTGCTGATTTCTAGAACCAGTACTCTGGGGAAAGTTGAAAAGGATTTGAAACACTGACAGGAGCTGAGAAAAGAGATTGGTTCATATGGCATTTGGTATTATTCCTCACTTAGCCTTAGCCAAGTAATAATCTGTCTTCATAGGGTGCAAAGCAACAAGCCAGAATCAGAACCACAAAGACAGCATGTGCTCCCAGATTTTCTGTTCAGGGTCTTACTAGAATTTCAGATGAAGTTGTAGAATGGCTTGGGTTGGAAGGGACCATGGGCTGGGACCCCTCCCACCAGCCCAGGCTGCCCCCAGCCCCATCTAGCCTGGCCTTGGGCACTGCCAGGGGTGGGGCAGCCACAACTACTGTGGGCAGCCTGTGCCAGTGCCACCTTCACAGTGAAGAATTTATTTCTAATGTCTCATCTAAATCTCTCCTCTTTTAGTTGGAAGCCATTAGCCCTTATCCCATCACCACACTCCCTGACAAAGAATGCCTCCCCAGCTTTCCTACAGCCCCCTTTAGGCACTGGAAGGCCACTGTCAGGTCTCCCCAGTGCTTCCTGTTCTCCAGGCTGAACAGCCCCAGCTCTCTCAGCCTCTCATCATGGGAGAGGTGCTCCTGCCCTCTGATTATCCTCGTGGCCCTCCTCTGGACTCACTCTAATATGTCCCTGTCCTTCTTGTGCTGGGGGCCCCAGAGCTGGGCACAGGGCTCCAGGTGGGGTCTCACAAAAGTAGAGCAGAGGGGGAGAATCCCCTCCCTTACCCTGCTGGCCATGGTGATTTTGGTGCAGCCCAGGACAGGGCTGGCTTTCTGGGCTGCAAGTGTACCTTACTGGCTCATGTTGAGCTTCTCATCAACCAGCACCCCCAGGTCCTTCTCTCCAAGGTTGCTCTCCATCTCTTGTCACCCAGCCTGTTTTTGTGCTCAGGGCTGCCCCAGCCCAGGTGCAGGACCTTGCACTTGGCCTTGCAGAACCTCATGAGTTTCACCCAGGCCCACCTCCTGAGCCTATCCAGATCCCTCGGGATGCCATCCCTTCCCTCCAGTGTGCTTACCGTACCATACAGCTTGGTGTCGTTGGCAAACTCACAGAGGGTGCACTTGATCCCACTGCCCATGTCACTGACAAAGATGTTGAACAGCGCCAGTCCCAGTACTGACCCCTGAGGAACACACCGCTTGTTACTGATCTCCACCTGGACATTGAGCTGTTGACTGCAACTCTGAGTGCAACCATCTGCACGGCTCCTTGTCTGCTGACTGGTCCCATCCATCAAATCCACGTCTCTCTAGTTCAGAGACAAGGATATCATGGGGGACAGTATCAAATGCTTCATACAAGACCAGGTCAGCCACATCAGCTGCTCTTCCCTTACCTGTGAATGCTGTAACCCCATCGTAGAAAGCCACCAGATTTTTCAGGCACGATCTGCCCTTAATGAAGCTCTGTTGGCCGTCACCAGTTGCCTCCTGATTTTCCATGGACCTTAGCAGAGTTTTCAGGAGGATCCCCTCTTCCCCTGTTTCCCCTCTTCCAGTCACTGGGAGCTTCGCCAGACTGCCACAGCTTGTTAAATGTGACAGAGAGAGGCTTAGCAACTACATCTGCCAGTTCCCTCAGCACTTGCAGATGTATCTCATCAGGTCCCATGGACTTGTGCACTTTCAGGTTCCTTAGATGGTCTCAGACCTGATTTTCTCCTACAGTGGGCAGTTCTTCATTCTCCAGGTCCCTGCCTTTGCCTTCTGGGGCCCAGGTTATGTAGCTAGAGTCATCTGACATCCAGACTATCCCCACAGAGGGGGAAATAAAGCACTATATCATGGCTAGGAAGACAGGCTGCCTTGATGTTTAATTGTTGTCACCTAACTGCTGTCAGAAGATGAGCATGGTGGAAACCAGACCACCTAACATGGACAGCACTTTTTCTTACTTGCCTTTTGCCAAGGCCTAACGAATGAATACCTGTGACTCACAAGAACTGGGTCTGAGCCATATTTCTGAATGTAGAAAGGCTGCATCAAAGCAGCTCCAGTGTGAAGTAGAAAAAGACCTCTGTGGTAAACCGAATTTAGCAACATCACCAGGAGCTTCTGACTCAGAGCCCCACTGCCCAGCCACGCGTGCACATCACCACCACACCTACCTGCCAAACCAGCACAACTCAGCTCGTGCGGAGCTCTGCCACCAGCAGCCATGAAGCAACATCTCATGAAGAAATCCTTTTCTCTTTCAGGGTTATAATTAAGCCATGCTTTGTACCACTGCTGCTGGCTGGCGCAGGAAGGCTGCCGATGAGTTGTACTAGGAGAAAAGGCAGATCGAGTCAGATCAGGATCCCACTTCAAACCAGTCTGTGTTGGCCTGAGTCAGCCTCAGGCCAGTCTAGCCCAACTTTTCTCTCACAGAGTTCAAGACCCTGCTGCCAAAATGTTCCTCTTCCAACCAGCTTCACAGGCCCCCTGCTCCCATCGACCCTGCAGACCAGTTAGTGGGGATTTTCCCTGTACAGATGCACAAACCACACCACACAGGCACTAGAGGCAAGACATTTAGGTGCATCCAGGCCAGCGACCACCTCCTGCAGGTCTGATTTGACATCTTTCCTCTGTGGGTTGCCCAGGAGCTAAGCCAGCGGTCAAGAGGGTATCTGCTTGCTCAGGCAGGTCACTGGTGAGCTAACAGCTCCCTCCTCTGTCAGACAGCACCAAAAGCAGCCTAGAATCTGCCCTAGCATCACTTGGAGCAGAGAATATTACACATTCTCTCTCATTCTTGCACACAGGAAAGTCTCCAGGACAGTTTCCCTGGGGTACGCAGACACCCAGGAACCCCCAGCCTGGTGAACTGGGTGCAGCTGAGGCTTCAGTTCTCACCTGCTCAAATTTGTGTGAGCCTCGCAGCCAGCAGCAGGGCATGGTCAGCACGCCCTTTCCCTTCCTGATGTCCCAGCACGTGCCAGGCGCCCCGCTCTGGTCCTTCAGGGACGTGGCTTTTGCAGGGTGCACTTCCTCACAGTATAACTCATTAGAGCTCTTCCAAATGTTTCTAAAAGGAAAAAAAGGTAAGAAAACAGTCATATAACCTTTTTCTAAATTGCACAAAAAGCTGATTTTAAAGACCTTTCTGTAACATTGAAATCTTCTCTTTTTATTCTATATTCTGATGCGTTGCAAAGCACTATAAATTCCTGCACAGTGGCATTATTGCTGGATCCCACTAAACACCTCTACCTGCTTTTTGTCTGTTCTGCTCCATTTAAAAACTCAAAGTTCTGTATAAATTTAGTCTTTGAGCATAAACTGAATTTCACTGGTCTCACTTGTTGCCTGCTAGTCAACCTGTGTATTTCTTCTGATAGAGTTTTTAATTCAATTAACTCTCTTCACACATACCATGAGGTAAACTTGCTCACTTTTATTGCATTTTCTTGCCCTAGCAGCTACTGTGCATTTAAAGACAGCAGAACATCATGTACGAGCTTAAAGCAAAGGTGCTATGTAGGTGTGAAAAAAGCTGAATAATTGAGAATTGAAATTCAAAGCAGCTTTCAAGTGAGGCATGAGCTAAAAGGATTATGTGGAAAAATAAATGACTTGCAACAAAAAGAATATGACAGGGAAATATAGGAAAGGGCTTCAGCGCTGCATCTGGAGCTGCTTGTACCCTGTTTGCAGGAGGAAGGAAGGCCAAGAACAAGGATCAAGCTTGTAAAACTCACTGCTGTTAGAAACCGTCATGCCCAAGCACCGGTCAGGGGTCTCCAGGAGGTATGGACTTCTGGATAAACATTCCCTGGTACAGATGCAAGATAAACCTCCAGGTTCAAGTAATAAATCACCTTCATGTGAAGAAGCCAGGAGGATCCCACCTAAAGTTGGACAGGGAATACAGAACACCGTGATTTCTTTCCGGTTGCTTTACTGTAGGATTTGCAAGAGGACTTGCTGCATCTGGGCATGCAGGAGTCCCGCTGGGTCTGCTGTTCTTGGGCAGCCTGCCTTCCTCAGCACCTTGATGGCTTCTGCACCAAGGCTGCTCACGGTGGGAACACAGAGCTGCTTCCTTCTTCTGCGCTCCTGCCACAGAGCCTGCTGCTCCCTGGACCAGGAAACAGTGAGGTGCCAATGCCCCCCACAAACCTGTCGGCGTCACACCAACTGCACTGAACTCACGGGTTTAATTTCTCCACACCTGTCTGAAAGCCCTATCCTTGACCAGGGGCTAGCAACTTTTTGGAGCTTCTGCCACCTCCTCCCCTGCAAACCAGAGGGTTTTGATGCTCCTCTCCCTAGGAAAAGGCAGTTCCCTGTTCTCTGAAAACCCCCTGCACTGGAGCTCTCCCTATCACTAGGGCTGCCGTGACAGCAGTACTGCCCCACACCATGCTGCAGATCCATGGCAAGCTGCACACCTGCAGAGAGGTGCAAGCAGGTTAATTGCTGCAGTCAGTCATCAGGAAGGATGCTAAAGGACTGGCCTTGGAAGTGGCTGCTTCTTTTAGGACTTCAGACAAGCGACTTGGCCTTCTGGCTTCCCTATCTGTGGGACAGGTACACAAACTACATTTGTTAAAGCCTGCACTTGGCCTAAATGCTGCATGTATTGGGAGAGAGGAGGAAGGTCTGACGTGGAAGAAATAGATCACCTCTTGGTTTGACTCAGCTTCTTTTCCTTTTTTTTTTTTTTTTTATACTGGCACCACTGGGAGAGTTCCCATTTGCTTAACTAGGCCATGTATGCAGAAACTGGGAGGGCGCTTGGAGTTTGGAGTGGCTTGACCTGCAAACTTTGATTCTTTATCAATCTGAGCAGCCTGAGTTTGGATGAGTTTTTGACTTTCAGAGAAGCTGAACATCCAGAACAGTGAAAATTTTGCCGTGTTTATATGTTTATATATACATAAAACCATACACAACCTTCACACTTCTAAGTTTAAGTAGTTCTAAAGCAATAATACGCTATGACAGTGTTGTTATATACTGGTAAGCACATTTGGGAGCTGGGAAGGACATCTAAAAAACCACCTACAAGAGCAAACTATAATACAATTAGCCAACAGAAAATATTTGAGCAGGGCACATTATGAAAGGACTTTTGCTAAACAGTATCTACTCGGACTTCTATAAAGGCCTTTGCCATGCTCCCACACGGCATCCTGATCTCCAGACTGGAGAGAGACGGACTTAAAGGACAGACCATTCAGTAGGTGAGGAAGTGGCTTGAAGACTGCACCCAGTGAGCAGTGGTCAAGGGCTCTGTGTCCAAGCGGAGCCCAGAAGGCCAGCTACAGCCTGGGCTGCGTCAAAAGGGGTGGCCAGCAAGGGAGGGAGGTGATGGTTCCCCTCTGCTCTGCCTGTGGGAGGCCCCACCTGGGAGTCCTGCATCCAGGTCCGGGGCCCCCAGCACAAGAAGGATGTGGGGCTGTTAGAGCAGGTCCAGAGGAGGGCCACAAAGACGATCAAGGGGCTGGAGCACCTCTGCTAGGTAGAAAGGCTGAGAGAGCTGGGTTTGTTCAGCCTGAAGAGAAGGCTCTGGGGTGACCTCATTGCAGCTTTTCAATACTTCAGGGGGGCTTATAAAAGAGATAGAGACTTTTTGCTCATTCAGATGATACGATGAGGGGGAATGGCTTTAAACTACAAGAGGGGAGATTTAGATTAGAGGTTAGGAGGAAATTATTCACTCAGAGGGTGGTAAGGTACCAGCACAGGCTGCCCAGAGAAGCTGTACATGCCCTGTCCTTGGCTATGTTTAAGGCCAGGCTGGATGGGGCCCTGATCTAGTGGGTGGTGTCCCTGCACATGGCTGGGGGGTCAAAACTGGTTGATCTTTAAAGGTCCCCTCCAACCCAAGCCATTCTGTGTTTCTATGAACATCATTTTACAAGTCCTCACCTTCCCAGCACAAAAATTGTTTGCTCTCCAACCAAGTGACTGTAACTTGATTGAAAACATAATCCCTACTATGTTCTCAAAGAAAAATCCTGATCAGCTACTGCTTTCTGTTACTTCCACTCAATTTTTGTTGCTGTTGTAGCTGTAAACACACTTGAGACATTGCCTGACCACAGTAAGTGGAATTGATTGCAAAAGTGTTCTGCAAAAGCTATTCTGAGATGTATCAGCTGTTCCTAGATGTCAGCTAAGAAGCCTTTTTCCCCCCTGTACGAGCTCTTATGTTGGCCAAAATAAGTTGGAACAGGAAAAAAAGTTTGGATTTACGAGCGAAGTCTGTACAGGAAGTCTGCACATGTCATGTGGAAAGAGCTGCAGCTCTCTGCTACCTTCTCGCCCTTGAAGCTGACAACTAGCAGTGTCCTGCCCATAATGTAAAAGTCAGAGTGCAGACGTTTGTTTTAAACCATGCCTGTCATGACATGAATGCGCAAAACACAGGAGAGAACATAGCAAGACAGCACTATGGACACATTGAAAAGGTGTGGTTTACAGAGAGGGAGTTAGACCAAGGATCCTCATAGCTAGTAGCAGGGCTTGTTGGCTATCATCTCCCTTAAAAGCAGAGCTCTCAATCCATTAAAAGCTATTCACCATTCTGAGGGGGGAGGCAGCTCTGCCCTTATCAAGCTCCTGAAGCACTTTGATTAGCACAAGCCCACTTTAACAGTGAAAACCTGACCTGGAGCCACAGACCCAACCAAATCCAGAGAGTTCTGCCTTGGGCAAGGTGATACAGCTCTACGCAAAGGAGCACACACACTGCAGTCAAAGCACCTGGCAGCATTTTGCAAGCCATGCCCAGAACAAAGGCCAAACTTCCTGCCGGACCAGAAAAAAAGCAGTACACCACAAGGTCCTCGATTGGAGAGTAAGAATAAAAGAAATTACAGTAAGGACGTGACATAAGGGTTCCTGTTTGAGCCCCACTAAGGTGGTGTCCAGAACACGCATAATTTCCCTGCAGACTAAGACAAATGGATTTCAGTCTCAATATACCTGTGGTGCCAGAGGTGGATGCGTACCAGGCACCCTAGTGAACAAACCACCCCGGGGCCCCACACAGCCGCTGTCAGCCAAGCACCAGCAACAAGCTTCATGGGTTAAAACAAGTTGTCACTGTATCAAATGCTAGCTACTGCTCAACTTGTTAAAAAAAAAAAAGCTTTCAAATCCCAGGAAGCACTAGTCCCAGAGCCTCACCTACTGGAGGAGGTTCGAGCAGTTCCTTCACCGACAGACAGCAGGCAGCGGTCCACAGAAAGGCCCGTCAAAGTTAGCTGACAAGAAACTCAGCCAGAGGAAGAAGGAATGAGAATTAGGTACAAATTAAGAGGATCACAGCGCTCACTTCCCCTTGGGGGAGCCTGGATGCAGGAAGCTCTCCCCAGACGGCAGCAGGAGGCCGGCCTGCCACCGCGGCAGGGAGCTCGGAGGTGTCGGGGGCTGATGGCTGCCACGAGCCGTCCCCGTCCGCCTGCCAGCTGCTGCACGGGTCCCCTCAGCGGGACCTCGCCCAGCTGAAGAAGCCTGGGCGGACACAGGACGGAGAGCAGCCTCCCCCCGAGCACAAAGGGGGCACAGATCCATCAATCGCTTCACGGCGCACGGTGAGACCGGGGGCAGCAGAGCGCCCCTACCCGCCCAAGCCTCCTGCCGAGGCCACGGCACCCCTGCCTGGCCGAGCAGAGGCTACCACAGAGCCACTGCCAGGGCCGGGCTCCTCCGGCAGACCAACAACAGCGAAGGAAGGGGGTTCAAGCTCTTGACCCATCCCGGGCCCAAGCCCCCTAAAGAGGAGGGGCACAAAACCCCCAGTAGCTGCCCGCCACCGCCCGCCCTGCACGGCGTAAATAGCACCCGGG
>CM021742.1:6260745-6405993 GCA_011075105.1 Heteronetta atricapilla
GGGGAGCGCGGGCGGCGGCCGCTCGGAAGCGCCCGGGCCGCGGGGGCCTCTCCTCAGCGCGGCCGCCGCCCGAGGAGCCGAGTTACGCCCCCCTTTGTACGGGAGAAGTCGGAAAAACGAGCTGAATTTGGCTTAAAAGCGATCTGCGGCGCAAAATACCGGCCGCCGCGCTCGCTTTTTTTGTTGTTGTTGTTGTTCTGCTGGTGGAGTTCTGAAGAGCGAAAGCTGAACTTTATCCCTCCCTGAAATCGCCGCCCGTGAAAGCCCTCCCGGCGCCCTCCTCCCGTGCTGGTGGGGTCTCGCCGGGGTCCCCAGCCCCTTGGCGTTCCTGTCCCACGCACGGCCGTGAGGCGAGGCCGCGCGCCCCGAGAGGCGCAAACTTCCGCCGGTCGGGCTTCGTTGTGCCTGGCTCGACAGAGCGCTCAGCAGCGCGTCCCGCAGAAACGCTTGGCGTGGGATAAAGTTGTAACAGGTGACGTGCGTCCTTCAGCGCTAGAACACTTTTTTTTTTTTTTTTTAGGCAACGATTCCTGCAGACAGAACCAGCGCGCGGGAGGAAGCGGCCGCAGAGCCGCGCAGCCCTTGCTCGCGCCGCCCTCACGGCTCGCCAGGCGCGCGCCCTGGCTGGGTGCCACGGGGCCTGAGCGCCAGAGGCAGGCAGTTCTCTGAGCCAGGAATCGACAGCAAAAACATCCTAAATGGTCTTAATTGCCACCAGGATGTAGGACTAGAGATAGTTCTTCAGATAAGCAAATTCCAAGTAGAAACGGTTTGATTTGGGGGGGGGGGGCATTAGGATATACCAGCATCTTCCCTCACCTTTTAGTGGTAACTCGTGCTTTCACTGCTTTTTACTTATCTTATTTTGATCCTCCTCATATTTTTTTTTTTTACTTTTCAACATCTTTACATTGCCCCAAGCCCTGTTGGCTCTTCTTTGGCTCTTCTTTACACAGCTTGTGTGGTCTGCTCAGCTCTACAAGTTCCTGCCTTGACCACCGCGCTCTCGTCAGGCCGCTGTACCTTCCTGCTCGTGTCAGTCTCTGTGTAGTATCGCCAGTATTTCAGTCCCTGCTGCTGTGATATTATCGAGCTTCTTCCCAAGTCTCCCCTCAGACCCTACCCCTTACGTTTTACGCTAATGCCTGGACTGGTTTTGTATTATTATCTGTCCACTTAAACTGCTGTATGTCACTCTGTTCTATCAGGACTTGCCTTCAAGTTTAACTAACGTGGAGAAAAAGTTAAACCGGTGAGCTCGAGGAAGCTACCTTGTCAGGAAAGGCTAGTCAGCATGCCCTCCTAATCTTAAGTTGTTCCGTGCGGTGAGTCTGTGCTGCTACAGAGGTAATATTGGCAAAAACTTGTAACAGAGAGCATTGCTGTGCAAAGTAAATGCATGTAATGACAGCTTGACTTAGGTTCCAGGGATGTGGCTATGCAAATGCACACGCCTTCATGTGGAATGGAAATCCTCGGCTGGTGGCGTGGCTGCCCTCCTGCAGTGCTGAGCACAGCACAGAGCGCGAGGTAGCCGAACACAGTAAGCTGTGTATTACCTTTGTGATCGTCTCATGAAGCCTGAATATCCCAGAACCGCTTTCAGTCGCTGGTTAAGTTACTGTTGCTTTGCTGTGTGAGCCATATGCCCCACTGCCAGGTGTCCAGGTGCCTTCTGACCTTGATCTCTGTTCTCACCTCGTTCTGAGCTGTGGGTGAAAGATGCCAAAAGCATAAGTGGAGTTGGTAGAGGGGCTCTAATCCGGCCATCCTCTCTTCTCTCCTTTTCATATCCATGTTTTCACTTGAAAAGGGCATTTGAGAGAGTGAAATAACTAAAATATCCATAAAGCAACTTTTGATCAAGGTGTTTGCTCTCCACTATTGCACGCACACTACTAGTAGCCAGTCCTTCCTAAGTGGATCTCCTAATTAAATCAGTCGGAGCGGAATTCACACTTCCTCTGACCAGCCTTTGTGAAGAAGGAGTGAGTGGATAGAGTCACTGGTGTGCCTGATGCCTCTAATAAAATTGGGCTCTGCACCTCCAACAAATGCGAGGCCTTTCTTCCCTCAAACTCCAGCAATTGGTTTTTGATTGATTATTTTTTGTTGGTTTTAGTCAGAAACAGCGAATTCAGCCTCCTTGCTCAGTAAACTAGCAGTGCTTTGTGGCCATAAGTCTCCTGCCTGACAGCGTACTGGCTGATGGAACTGTCACGGTGTGGAGCAGGTCCTCGCGTGGGTCTGTACAACCAGAGTTTCCTCCTCTTCAGCTTTTAAGGAAGATTGCCTTTGCATATGTCAGTAGTTTGGAAGAACCAGCCGCTCTCCCAAGTACCAGTTATCTCTGTTTGCATTCTTTGCTAACGTTTCATTTTTCTTAGGTTTTACACGTGAAGGCTCTTTGTTCTTCACCTTCCATCTGCACTGTTGAAGCTGTGTGAGATGAGAAGGCTGTCGCGGGGTAGGATCTTAGCAGCTTGGTACTGACCAAGAAAATCGGTTCATTTTTTGAACTTCAGTCCAAAAGCTGTTGGAAAGGCTGGCTTCCATGTAAACCACAGCAGAACTAAGCTTCTGCTTTTGAAATTGAAAATGTTGCTGGGAAGATTTTAAATTACAGTGTGGAATGTCGACAGATGAGAATGCAGTTTGGGATAAAGAAACTGCTCGAAAAAAGAATACAGCCCTCAGAAAGTTCAAGTTCTGAAGTTGACCCAGAAAGTAAATACAAACATGAACTGCCACATTCAAGTCAAATGAAAAATATAAGAGACTTTCAGTAACATCAGACTGCTACCAAAATTAAATGATAAATTATTTTCCGAGCATGTAAGAAGGTTGTCGGAGTCTGGAGGGTCAGTAGATGATGATGAAGTGAAAGAAGTATTTGATGATGAAGCCATCAGAAGAAAGTTACGTGATTTATGTGCATTCCTGTTTACTGTGGAGGAGTCCAAAGAGGTTCCTATGCCAGAAATTCTCTTTATGGGGATGAGGACTCGCTGGAAGATCAGACAGCAAAGAGTATTTCAGAAAAATGATAAGTGTAGTTACAAAACGCCAAGAGCAGATGGTGCTTGCCCAAGGGGTTCCGAAGGAACTTGGGGATGAGACATCTGTATTATTAATTACGCTGTTTGACTTCTCACTTCATACCTTGAAGCTGGAGAAATAGGAGATGGCCTACATGGTATCAGTTCTTAAAAATAGTTCAGCAGGATATCATAGAGTTCAAGGCCTATTTTTAAATTAAAAAAAAAAAAAAGTAAAGAGTTGGGATGAACAATTTAAGAGTGGGTAAAATGAGTGTGGCTTTCGCAAAGGAAATGATGCTGCTTAAGCCTACCAAAGTTTTGGAACGGCTTGGCAAGCAGAGAGAAGGGAAGCGTGGGGCAAGAGGAGAACGGGGATCTGGGGAGCTATGCCTGTTTTGTTCAGCATGCTCTCAAACAGCCCGGTGAGATCTGAAAGTGAGACGGGTGTTGCGTAGTAAGGGGAGGAAAGACGAAAGCTGACTAGGAAGGACTGCTTGTAGTCCTGATGCTGAAGTCAAGGTAGTAAAATGTCAAATGAAATTCATTCCAGACAGGTGCAAAGTTGGGAAGAAAAATCCTGATTTCATGGGGTGGGAGTTAATTATTGCCATTTAGGAGGAAGAGCTTATCATAATTCTTTGGCAATGCTGCAGGTTGAACGTTCAGCAGTGATCAGATGAGTGCATGTGAGGAGCCCTGGGGAAAGGAGTAAAGAAGAAGGCAGGACAGCATCATGGCTCTCGGGTCACAGCCCACAGATACCCTGAGTACTGCGAAGGAAAATGGACTTGGGGATTCAGTACAACAGGACAAGCAAAGAAGGGGCTGACGAGGATGATCAGGGATAATGCATGTATTCCATACAGGGGATGCTTAAGGAGATTTGAACTCCTCAGCTTGGCAAATACGTGACTGAGTACGTTCTGGTCTAGATCAAAACCCACAGTGCCTCTTGCAGTCTGCACAGAGACCACAGCACTCAGCGCTGCAAAGCGCTCTGAGTGGCGATGATTTATGTGACTTCAAAATCAAACAGGTGAAATCACAGAAGAAAATGCTATCAAATGGGCTGCCGAGCACAAAGATTAGCAAGCTAAGAATACCCAAGCTGGAAACCGGGAAAATAAACTCAGGGAGGTGTCAGTGCATTTCCTTGTTCTTCTTCTCCCTTGGTCATCTCCCAGGCAGGTGGGTGCCGGGCAGGGTGCTGGAAGAGGTGGGCGTTTGGCCTGACCCAGTGCAGTCTCAGCAGTTGTCTTGTAGGAGCAGAGGAGGAAGAAGAGGACAGGTGAGGGCATCAACTGTGAGCACAAAAAGGTGGTTGTCTGGGAGAGGGGGAGTTGGTTTCCTTGTCTGTTTGTGCTTCTACCATAGTGCAGGGCAGCGGCGGGTGCCTGAAGGCAGCAATCTGGCCTGAGCAGGACCTGCTGGGCTGCTTTTGGGCCATCCTGCTTCCCGCTGGACACGGGAGGTATCTGGGCAGGGGGGGGACACCAAAAAAAAAAAAAAGCTGGCCCAAATGCAGAGCGTTTTGCAGATCACACACGACTGGAAATCCTCAGACCTGCTATAATTACCTCAATATTAAGCCCTAATCGCATTTTGTGCAAAGTAATCTTGGGACTTGGTATTGCATAAGAGAAGAGCTCTCGTAAGTCGTCGTGCCTGCAGATAACGTAGAACGAGTCAGTGGGGGCAAAGTAACAAGAATATTAAACGAGAGTTGGAAAGACAGCAGTGGAGGTACAAATCCTGAAGAAAAAGTTCTGCTTTCTGCCCCAGTCGTCTCTGCTTTATCTCCTGCCTCGGGTGTGGGAGGAAGGGTGTCGTGTCATCGACTCATTGTGGCAGAGGCGAGATGATGGAGTTAGCTTTCTTCCCTGGGTTCTGAAATGGTGTTAATCCCATAACCCTGTAGGAAAAGGGAGGAGAGCTTTGCAGGTAGTCAAGAGCCGAGCAAACGAGTCCAGAAGGACCTCGCTGAGTTTGGTGCTTAGGAAACAGGATGCAGAGGGGAGAGTTCTGCTTGCATGTATTGCACTTCTGGCTTTTAACGTTTTTGGCTTAAGCGGGCTAAGAAATATGTTTTGGGAAACTCCTTTTGTGATATTTTTCCCCAGTCACGTGCTGAAAGAGAAATAAATATCCCGGCCTGGAAAGGAAATGAAAGCATCTTGTTTTGTTTGCATTTAAAAAGCCATGCAGGACAGCCATACTGCTGGGACAGGAGAGATGTGGAAACCGAAAGTAGAAAATAAAAAACAAGCTCAAAGACACGGCAAATGCCTCACTGGGGGGAAATTGGAGCTCAAGGAGAAACCTATGGTTAAGGAATTACAGATCTGAAAAGTTGCAGATCTAAAACCTGTGTTAGAAATAGCAAAGTCTTGCTGGAAGGTCTGCTGTCCTTCGCTTTGAAGCTGGCTTACCCGGCGTTACCTTCTGCACCTCGTGGAGACCAAAGACCTGGGCCTGGCTGTCCTCACTGTCACTTATCTTTGAGAAACACCTGCAAGTCGTTCTCTTCCTCATTGCGAGCCTCTTCCGGATTGTCCCTTTTCCAGTTCTGTCTCCTTTGTTCACGTGGAAGCTGTTCAGTGGTGTAACCGCCAGGGCTGCCGTGCTCCAAAGCGCTCCCAGTTCTGGGCAGCCGTGGTGTGGGGCAGATCAGAAGTGCGCACGGGCAGGAGGTGCCCTCCTGGGCTCACATGTTGGCTTAGTGATTGCTGCTTCGTTCACTCTTTCCTATTTCTGGATACTGGCTTTTTATTATTATAATTTTTAACTCTTTGGAGTGTTGGGCTTGTATTTTAAAGGAGTTACCTATGTACCCATAATAACAGTGGTCAGCTCAGTCCCTCACATCCTATAGGAATTAGGAACTGGTTTTGCAGCGTTCAAGTTTCATCCAGCATTTTATTGCTCAGGCAGAGTCTTTGAAGGTCCTGCAATTCATCACTGTAAGCCCTTGCCTTTATTACCTGAGTGTCTTGGCATTATCAGTAAACGTTGCCTTACTCTTTTTCCTGCTTTTTTCAGGTCATTTAGGATCATTGAGCTGTACAGGTTCTGCTGGTGGGCAGCGGTGGGAGAGGTGCTTTTCTTTGTCCTGTCCTTCACTAGTTACTGATCGATACACGAGGAAATTCCCTGTAGCCAGGTGTCTTTGTAATCTCTGTAACTAAAAAAGTTTGAACATCACTGCACGCTGAAGCTGGCTGGAGTTGGTGACCTACGCCTCTGTCCTGTGTACACCTCAAATCTGAAGCTCTTTGGCCTGAGAACTGTGTGGTTTATTTAGTTTTTTTTTTTTTCCAGAAAACTTTAAATGCTGCAGCGGTGGAAGGAGCTTGGAAGAATGCTAGTATGTAATAATAAGGAGAAGTAGGCCAGCCTTAATGATTATAATCCCATCAGACTAAGACATCAATCCCAGGTACAATGATGGAATAAGTAACAAAGCATTGAGGAAAGAATTAAGGCAATGTCACTCAGCCTAGGCTGGGGGCAATAGAAACAATTAGTGTTAATTGCTTTGGTTTGGTTCTTAAATGTCCATCTCAGCCTCCTGGTTAGCACTTGACAGTAATTGCACATCACTTTCAGTAAGAAACGAAACTGCTACAAAATCAATGTGCTTTGTATTAAATTTAGGAGAAGGAGGGCAGCTTTCAAGTGCAATGAACCTGTGTCTAGTGAGCTCGTGAGGAAGTGAGCTTGTGGGCTGGATTTCTTGCCGGCCACCTGGAAGAAACACAAACTAACAGCATGAAGAAATCAGCAGAGGACAAATAAATGAGGAAGTCACAAGGAAAGCCTTGCCCCTAGTGCAGAAAACAACTCACTGCTGGAGCAAGAATTGCAGCAGTGGATTTGTTACCCCCGTGTTAAAATCCAGATAGTCCGACCTCGAGTTGATTTGAGGAGTGAAACGCGTGCTGGGGAATGACCAAGCTGCTGCTTATCCGTGCTCTGTGTGCTGCAGCCCTCAGGTATGTCTTGGGCTGCCAGCTGTGCGCCAGCTGTGCAGGAGCCCCCCCAGCCCCTGTGCTCTGCCACGACGCCTCCGCCACGCCGGCGCTCCTTGCACGAGGGGCAGCTGCAAGGCTGGTTGCTGCTGGCCGAGGCACGGGGGGGTTTAAAACTCCCTGTGCTACAAGGCTCTGTTCTGGAAGGCCCGCTGCGTGGGCTGCAGAAAGGGTGAGTTAGGTAAGCTGTTGGCTCTCCTCCTGCTTAGGAGCTAGGGGACGATGAAAGAAACCGATAGGGATGGCTTTGACTTCGAAGGAAGTGGCTTTACACACAATGTGTAATTAAGCTGCGGGAACTCCCTCCAACAGGATGTTGTGAGCACTGAAAGTTTACACGGGTTCAAAGGCAGTCTGGACAAGCTGATGGGAGAGAAATCGGTTGGAGGTTACCAAACCCACGGGAACCGCATCTGGCCCAGGAAGCTCCTGAGCTGAAAATGTCTGGAGTCTGGGGAGCCTGTGTGAGGAAGCTTCTTGTTCCTTTTCCTCCTCTGCTTTTCTGTAGACATCCACTGCTAAGCTGTTGTCCTCGCTGGGCAGACGAGGCCCAAGCTAATGTGCTCAATGCTGTGTGCAAAGCCCTGTAGTAAAGGGTGGCCCGCAAGCCCCCAGGTGTGGGAAGTGCTAGTTTTGCTATGGGCTGGTGCTGGAACTGGTTGCAGGATGCAGTGCTGGAGCACACAGGGTCACACAGGTCGTGGCTTGGGCATCTCGGTGAAAAGTGTGTGTCTGGTCGTGCTGGGGCTTTGCTTCTGTAAAGCGCCAGCAGGTGCGTGGGCTGCCCAGGGAGGGAGAGCAAAGCAAAAAATGTTTTGCTCTTTCCAGTGGTGGCCAGAAATCAAGACAATGTAGCAGAATCAAATGCAATTTTCTCATCTAGGAGTCAGATGAGCTGCATGTTGTCATACAAGATTTATCCTGAAGAGGAAAGCAAGGGCAAAGACTGACATTTGATATGATGAATCCAGCTTTGAGACTTCACGTGATACCTCAGGTTAGGCGTACCGTGTCCATGTGATACCCGACACTGATCTAGGAGTGACTGCCAATTTGGATTTCCGCAACAACTTTGTACGGGCAGCTTGGTGCTGGACGAGTCACCTCCTGTCCCGTCCCGGGGACATAAAGGCAGCATAAACAATTTGCCTTGTGCTCAACTGAAATGCGCTGTGCGCCCGTGCCTATCCAATTCCCATTCTGTACTTTCGGATAGCTCTTCGTCACTCTGTATAAAACACACTGGTCATTAAGGGGCTGGCACGAAACCAACACATTTAAGACCTCCTGCAGCTGAGCTGCCCCTGCTCCCAGTTCTGGTGACGTGGTGCGAGGAGGCTTGAGCTGGTGGCTTTCAGTTAGCTGAGGGCTGGTGAGGTTTACTAGCTGGGCGTGTAGCACAGCTATATGGCTCCCAGGGTAAAGCTGGCTGCAGAAGCATCCAGCTGTGTTTGCAAAGCACTTTTCCCAAACTAGTAAAACGTAGCAGGCTTGAGCATGGTTAATGCCCAGCCTGAATAAACCGCTAGCAGAAAGCCGAGCGCTCCGCACAGCCTGTCCAAGGGCCTGTGCCCAGTGCTTTCACCCTGTTGGGTGCTGTGCTGACCTGTCTCACTTTTTCAATTGTACTTCATTCCTATAACAGAAAATTTCTCTTCCACCGTGGATTATATGTAGCACGCAGTGTCAGTAGCCTGCCTTGTGCTTTGCCAGCTTTGGGACTGTTTTGAGGGTTAAATTTGAAATGTAACCCTCAAAAACCCCGCGAGAAGAACACCACCAGTAGATATCTTTACTTACCAACTGCTCCCATGTAGCACAGTAGTTAGAAATAGGTCTATTTTGCAGTGCTGTCGAACAAAGCGCTTTGTTCTAGGTGCTCTACAGAATGTGGCTGTTTCCCAAAAGCCTTGGTAGCAATACAGGAAATAGCGTGGCTTATTTTGTGCATGTCGATGTCCACAGGGAAGTTTGCACAGCATTAAGCATACTTTAATGCTAGGAGTAAGCAGTGTTGCCTGTTGCTTTACAGCAGCAGCTGCACTCGTGGATTTAGGGATTGCATTCCAGTGTCAAGGAACTGCAGAGCTACTGGTACCCCAGCAAGCCTTCACTTCGGGTTTATGCGCTAGCAAACAAGTGTCATCGATTTAAGCATGGAGTTCTTAATCTTTGCTGTCAGTGTAGTGCAGATGAGCTCTATTCTGAATGCCTTTGGAAATAAAGGCAATAAATAAGCGGTCACTGGCAGCACATTTTGGTTATGTAGTTCTTTGGGATCTCTCACTTCCAACCCCCCCCCCCCCCCATACTCTTAATGCAGTCCTAAGGCCCTTTGCTACCCATTTTGCAACTTCTGGGAGAGGTGAATTGAGGTCACTGTTCCCTTTGCTTTGCAGCTATCGCCAGTTAAACACATGGCCCGTGCTGTCTGGGTTATGGGAAAACACAGCTTAAGGAATACACAGGCTGGTGTGTACCCAGAGGACATGATTTAAGTTAGCACGAAGAGCATTTCAGTGATGACCTCCACAATGTTTCTAACACGTGTTTATATGTGCTCTCATTGATGAAAAACGTAGCTGGGAAGAACACTACAAAACGTGTAGTCACTGACATTTTCCACTGGGGCTTGAAAGGAGGAGGCAGGTGAGGTGCTTGCCTTCCAGTGGCAGTTAAAAGGACAGGGTTTTTCAGATCCTGGCTTCTGCTAAAGCAGGGTGAATTTGGTTGCCATTCTCATCCTGGCCTTTTCCCCTTCTTCCTCCTCATTCTCTGTTCATGCTCTTCATACCATTTCCCCCACCCAGATGCTCCATAGTCAGTTCTCCCTCTTTCACCATCAGCGTACAGCTGCCCTACAAGCAGACCTGTTTGCTTTTGGCCTGACCTTTCTGTTCGTAGCTGCTCTGAGACGCAGGTCGTTCTCAGTTTCCGTGCCAGACATTGCTAAATGGCCAGAAGAAAACTGGGGGAAAAGCTTGCTCATCCACATCCTCTTCCTCTCTGGAGTCCTTGCAGAGCCTCCTTCCTCCCTCCCCTCGTATTTGAGCAGAAGTGAGCGTGTTGTAAAGGTAAATCCATGCTCTGGCCCAGAGGCGGTCCCCCCGGGATAGGTAGAGGGCAGGGCCTGGCTGCTCGGGGTGGGGAAGCTTGTGTAGGGTTGGACCCCAGTCCGTCAGCCTTGAGTCTGTTCCTCCTCCTGGCCCAGGTCAGTGCTGACCGAGTGAAGGGGGAATGAAGTCAGTGGGAAGAGATGGGGCCTGTAATTCTCTTCGTAGTGAACTGATCAGGTGCTTGCAAAAGCATTTAAAAAAACAAGAAAACTTGTTTAAGTGCAGCAAAAAAAGCTGGTTACGAGATTTTAAGACCCATGCTTTCCAACACCTTGTTTTTGAGGACTTCAGCAAGATTAGGTATAAAAGAATTTAAAGGGTGCTTGCCCTCGTGGCATCAGAAGCATGGTGAGTGGTACTGTTGAGCTGCTTCTGCTGGGCTCTTGGTAACGTGCAGTAGCAGAGCGGCTTCTTGGCAAAACCCCACACCGCCTTGGGTCTGCCTGGAGCACACAGTGGGCAATATAAAGTTGGCAGCAGTTGATTTGTCATGGAAATTGTCCAGTCGGGACACCCCCACGGTGGTAAAGGGCTGTTTCTTGCACCCTGTTACTTTCTGCAGGGTTGAGAGGCAAACGTGTTTTTTACCAGCTTATCCATCCGCAGAATGTCAACAGCGTGCACGGTCCTTGGGGCTTGCAGGAGAGGAGGCTCTGGAAACGTTGTCCCATGGAGAAATAACTTGTGTGCTGAAGAAAAAGGCAAATTCCACTGCAGTAAGCAATAATGCTTTGGGGGGAGCACATTTAAAGCCTGGAAAAAAAATGACTTTCTCCATTTCTCATCCTTCGGAGCAGTCCCTGCGTCCTCCTAACAAGCAGGGCTTTATGCCGCACGCCTCTCCGCCAGCGGTGCTGCACTTAGAAATAGCCTCATGCAACAAGGGCATTAGTGTGGCAGCTCTCAACAAACAGGAGCTCCTTGTGTTGTAACCTCCTGTGATGTTGGGGGGATTGAGCAAACCGTCTGAAGCTCCTGTGGACCTGTGGAAGGCACTGGCCTAGATTTGAGGAAATGTCATCATTGCATCTCTTCCATTCAAATGAGTCACTTGTGTCATGCTGTGAGAGTTTCCGCTTTGAGTCTAACGGGCCAGCTGGTTTTAAGAACCCTCTAAATGCAAGGTGGGAGGACTGCTTCATTTACCAGGTGGAAAAATTGCAGATCTGGTGTCTTGCTACAGAAGACAGTACGGATGCCCCTAGAAGATGACTGCAGCTGTTCTGTTGCACTACCTGGGATGGAATATTTCTTGCTGATCGCTCTGTGAGCACCTCCAGCAATGTTGCTCCTGCAGCTTTCTGGATTTACTGTTCTCTCCCCGCTCTACGCATTGTGTAAAAGGATGAATGTGTAACACTTGTGTTCAGTTACAGTGAGATTTTGGTGGCTTGGTGTATGCGTAGCATCCTGAACTTCAGGCATGGCTTTGTACCTCTGAATGTCAGTGCGTGCTGGTCTCAGGCTGTACTGCAGCAAAAATGAACTTGCATGTAACTTGAGTACATCTCAGAACATTTTAGGCTAGAAAAATACCTGTTGATTTCTGTCAAACCATACTGCTGGTTCAAACGGATGTATGCTCAGGCTTCAGAATACTTGCCTACGAAAACCAGAGAATGTCAAAATGTAGCAGAAGGACCCAGCTGCAGTGAACGCCGTGAGTGTTGTCCTAGTGGTACGTACCGCTGAGATGTAGCTGCACTGTAAGCAATCAGGTTTTTTCTCAGTTATGCTGTGAGGATGTTCTGAGTACTTGCCAGAGCTGACAGTCCCTTTTAGCTCCCCCTGAACAGTAATGTATTTATTTTAACTTAAAATAATGGACTAAAGCTATTCTTCCAAATTAAGAAGTTGTTACTGTGAATATGCCAATACAAATACAGGAGCGATGAAGTAGAAGATAGCGGTCTTAATTTTCCATGAATTGCAGTGTACTGTTGGCACGGCCAGATATCTACTAACACTGGAGGAAAAACATGTTTGTTTCTGGACATGCAGCATCCCTAGAACAACTGTCAGACACGAAGAGACTTTCAGTAACACAGGCAAGATTTCAGTAGTACAGACAAGACTTTCTTCCTCTCCTAGGAAGAAAGTTGGTGCAGGCTCAACAACAGTGTCCCTTCCCCTTTGAGCATCCACGTGTTGCATAGAAGTGTAGTATGTTGTTCTGGTAGCAGCAGTTCAACCTCCCCAGCAGAGCAGAAACTTCAAGTGCCGCAAAGCTGCGACGTTGGGAAGAAACAAGGGGTTGTGATGTTTGGTGACTTCCTTCCGAGGCTGCTGGTGGTGTCTGGTGATCAGATGGGACATCCTGGGCCGTATGTATCTACCCAGCGTTTCTGGGTTGTTTCTGAGAATGTGTTGAAGTCCGTACACAAACCCCCCTCAGCCTGTGCAGCGTGTGCAGGAACGCTAGAGACAACGCCAGGAGCGGACTAAGCAAACCAGAGGCAACTCCTAGGGCTTTGGAGGCAAGGATGGTGATCTTCACATCCCTTCGTATAATTTGATACAACACTTTTGTTCCCAGGACATTACGCTGAGGAAACTCTGCTGCTGTAAGTCTCTGGAAGGTGAAGCTAAAGTAAAAAAGATGAGGACACCGTAGGCCACCAAGGTACGATAAGGTGCTTGAGGCTCCTTCTGAGCCTCTAGAGAGTCTGTGAGTCCTCGGGTGGATCCTGAGCAGCTGGAAGGAAGTATCTGAGTGTGCTGCTGAACGGCAGCTCGTGTGGGAGGGTGGTCTTCCACACGGCGTGCAAATAGTGCCCACACACCTCAGGAAAGGCTCTGGCAGGGAGAGGTTCAAAATGAGCTTTTCTGATGAAAAAAGATACTCCTAAGAATCTGCAAATTTCAAAGTGGTTTTTGTTTGCTTTGGTTTTATATTTTTTTTTTTACTGAATTTCAGTTTTCTTGTAGACCTTAGGCATATGTACGTGAAGAAAAGACCCAGAAGGCCAAAATACAAAGGGAGATTCAAATGACAAGGAGCGTTTAGAAAAACTCCGGAGTGACATACGTATTTAGAGGAAGTTAAGAGCTGATGTGATACCCCACAGAAAAAGAAGGCTGTCCATAGGCGAGGCCAAGGTCAGCTGCCCTAGGTGCTACTGCAGGTAATGCCAGTGAGCAGGGGGCAGGACCGCAGACAGTAGTACAGAAGGGAGAAGCAGGAATCACCGAAGAGGAGCAGGTTATCCTGTTCTGCCACCCACCAACTTTGGCTTCGTTAGGGTTTCTTCAGCAGTTAGATGCCTATCTGGGGATCGTGATGATGAAACTTGCATCTGAAAAAGTCTGAAATTCAGTTGGAAGACGGGACTAGAACTTGGTGATGGAATAAAGCATTAATCAAGAAGGATAAATACAAGCCTGACATTAGACTACGCGGCTGTGACTGCAGGGTGACTTACTGTGCAGCAGCGCTAACAGAAGAGATCTGGGACTTAGCATGAATTGGAAGCTGCGTGTATCAGCGGTGTTGTCTTTGGGAAGGGGGAAAAGACACAGACATCCATCGTGATGTTTAAACAACAGTATATCCTGGGAGATCACCACTGTAATCCCTCGGCTCTAGCTAACGTTGGTAGAGCCCTAGGTGAAGTACTTTTTTTTGGCCTTCATGCTCTGGTAAACGTGTGTCAATGGACTGTGTCCAGAAGGGATCCACAGGAAAGTTTAGAAAGTATGACTTCAGTGGAGTCTTGAATAAACTGAGATGATTCTTCCTGAAGATAAGATGAAATAAAGGTTGCATATTCTCAAATACACTAAGGAAAGGAAAGGGTCTGTTGTACTATCATACAGAATCACAGAGCGTGAGGGATTGGAAGGGACCTTGAAAGATCATCTAGTCCAGTCCCCCTGCCGGAGTAGGAACACCAAAATCACATCACACAGGATGGCATCCAGGCAGGTTTTGAATGTCTCCAGAGGAGGCGACTCCACAGCCCCCTGTGCAGCCTGTTCCAGTGCTCTGCCACCCTCACTGTAAGCAAGTTTTGTCTCATTTAAGTGGTACCTCCTTTGTTCTGGCTTGCACCCACTGCCCCTTGTCCTGTCGTTGGGTGTCACAGAGAAGAGCCTGGCTCCGTCCCCCTGACGCTCACCTTTACATATCTATGAACGTTAATAAGGCCACCCCTCGGTCTCCTCCAAGCTAAAGAGACCCAGCTCCCTCAGCCTTTCCTCATAAAGGCCATGCCCAAGTCAAACAGGATCAACAGTAATGGGCTTATATTACACAACGGAGGCTGAGGACAGGCATTAGGGGAAGTTTTCTCATAGCGAACGTAGCGGAGCAGATTGCTTCAGAGCTTTTGGAGGACTCGGCCTTACAGTTTTGAAGGGCATATTGTACAGCTGATGGCAGCTCGGACTTTTAAGTAGTCAGTTGTGACTTGGTAGAGAGAACAGATGATCTCCAGTTCTGTAAAATCAAATATTACTGTTGCTAGAAAGTATTCAAAAACATTTAAAACCACTGAAAGATTTTTTTTGGAAGTGTGGATCATTTTAAACCTTCCACAAATGTGAAAAATAACCCTAAGCCCCTAAGGTAAATGTGTGTACGTATTCACAAGGTGAATGAAGGCCATTTTAGAGGTTGATTAGGATTACTCCAGCAGTTGTGTGTCTGGTGTGCTTTAGAGGTCCTTGAGCCCTTGCTGCTCGATGGCTGCAATGGCCCTCCTCATCCTGCACGCAGAGAAATAGAGATCTCTGTAACAACCACTGCTTAGCCGCGTCGTGCTAAAGGTGGCTTTCAGGTGGTTAGTTCTACCTTGTCACTGCCTGAATTTCTTAAGGCGAGAGAAGAGGTGGAAAGGAGAAAACATTTTTGCTGTGCTCTTCTCTCCTGTGCTTCCTCAGGCCCTTCTCCCTCGCCAGCAGCACCAAGTCACCTTCAGAGCTTCGGACGGGGTTTGTCGTGGCCAAAGTTAACTCACGAGGGTGCTCCCTGTGGGGTGCTGGTCGATGTTACGATGGCTTTGCTGCTTGCTCCGGTGTCATGAAGCTTTGTTACATGAATTCACTCGTGAAGTTTCAGTAAAGCTTTTGACGCGGTTTCCCATAGGATCCTACTGGACAAAACGTCCAGCACACAGCTAAGCAAAAACGTCACACGATGGGGGAGCAATTGGCCCATGGGCAGGGCTCAAAGGGTTGTGGTAAACGGGGCCACTTCAGGCTGCTGGAGCGTCACCAGTGGGATCCCCCAGGGCTGCATTTTAGGGCCAGCCCTCTGCAATGCTGTTACAAATGATTTGGATGTAGGACTAGAAGGTGTTTGGAGCAAATTTGCTGACAACACCAAACTTGGAGGAGTTGTGGACCTAACTGAGGGTGGAAAGGCCTTGCAGAGAGATCTGGACAGCTTGGAGAGCTGGGCGATCACCAACAGCTTGAAGTTGAACAAGAGCAAGTGCCGGGTCCTGCACCTGGGACGCAGCAACCCTGGCTGTACGTACAGAGTGGGCAATGAGACGCTGGAGAGCAGCCCCGCTGAGTTTCTGCATCCTTTAACCCGTACGGGAAGTTTCTCCCACGTACCTGCCTGGTCTTGTCCCTAGCATCTTCTTGCTGGAGTTCTTCTGGTCACTCAACTGCTGTCTTCCAGTGGGCTTGAACCCTTTTTTACTGTCTTTGTGTCCCCCCTGCATTTATGGGAAGTGGGGCTGAACACTGAATCCCTCTCCGTGCTGCTTGGGCCACCTGTGACTTTGTAGATGTTCGCCGAATCCAATGCCATCATTTTCAGTCTCACCCTGACTCTAGCTTTTGTTCAAACCTTTTCCAGCTTTTGATACCAAAGAGCAAAGTTGCTGTGTTGCTTTCCTAGCATTTCCTGCAATTTTACAAAGGAATAGAATAGATTGGGTTGGAAGGGACCTTTATGGATCATCCAGTTCCAGCCCCCCACCACAGGCAGGGACCCCTCCTGCCAGCCTGAGCTACCCAAAGCCCCATCCAGCCTGGCCTCGGGCACTGCCAGGGATGGGGCAGCCCCAGCTAAATTTCATCCAGTTCTTTTGAGTGCTACCAGAGTGATGTTTCCAGGAACTTGGTACTTGACCCAAGATCCTGCCTATGCAACTGACACAGGCAGCTCAGAGCCCCTTGTTGTGTACCCTTGAAGCTGGGACAATTCTTTTTGTGCATCATTAGAAGTGTCTTCATAGTGCGCTGCCCGGAGCGGTGTTGTATGGTTAACAAACTTTGGCAGCTCGCTGTTCCCCCTTGCTGGTGGCAGGCTCCAGTGACCCAGTAAGGGCGATGCCCAGCAAAGCGGACTGAGGGCTGAGCTGTGTACTTCCAAAAGCTTTGCAGCGTGGTGGTTGTAATTTGAGGAACGAGCCGGTTACCTTGAGGTCCTTCCGCGAGTGCTCTGACGTGGCAGCAGAGAGCTCCCCAGCCCAAGTGACTCACAGAAAGCTGCTGGCACTTTACGGTTAGGACAGCTCAACGCGATGAGAAAATGTTACTGCCCTTGAGCTGAAGCCTCTCTTACTGGATCGTCTAAAAGACACTTTTCAGAACGTGTTCGTGGGCAGTATTGCTCGCTCACTTTCAGTGGAGGTTCCTGTCTTAACTGAGGGAATAGCTAAAGAAATGCTAAAACATAATGACCTCCTTCCCTTCTGTTGCTTTTAAGCCTAGTGATTTACCAGTGTGTCGACACATCCTGGAGAATATCTTTCTTAAAAGGATGGGAACTAGAACTTGCATGATTCCAGATATGTTTCTCTCTACTGGGCAGATAGATGTGGTTTAAAAGCTCTTATTGATTGGAAACTTAATGATGGTTAATTATTAGCATCTCAGTTAAAAGCTGCAATGGAAGAATTAATAAGTTGTTGTCTTGTTTTTCAGCCATGGCAGCCATTCGAAAAAAGCTGGTTATAGTGGGTGATGGTGCCTGTGGAAAGACCTGTCTGCTGATTGTATTTAGCAAAGACCAGTTCCCTGAAGTGTATGTTCCCACCGTCTTTGAAAATTATGTAGCAGATATCGAAGTGGATGGAAAACAGGTATGTGTGCTCTCTTGTAACAGTCAAAAAGAACTTGCATTTATTCAGAACAGCACGGAGATCGCCACAATCCTTTAATAAGTGGTCAGTACGGATGCTTAGTGCTCCAGATGTAAATTTATTTTTAAATATTTAGCATGTTCCTGTGGAAAAAAATACTGACCTGTCTAGAACCTGCACATATCCAGTGTCTGTTTAACAACATATTTCTAAACTTTTACAATTTGAGACTCTAAAAACCATACAGTTCTACCAAGGAAAACATTGCAGTGTATGGGAGTGGATATTCCAAAGATGTGCCTACATGCTGAGGACACTGGGCCTTTGGAATTGCACACAGAGTCCCTGTTTTGATTGGGACCTGGTATCGTGATGACAAAAACAAGTCCCTGCAGTAAGTCTTTCTTCATACCTGCTCCTGGCGACATGCAGAATCCTCTTTAGAACAGATGACCGGCACGCTTCAAAGAGATTTCATTTTTGTAGTTGTACATCTTCATCATTTGTTCCACTCATCTGAAGGAATGCAGTTCTTAGCAGCCAAGTGTACCAAGCATGCAGCTCGCTGAGCTTCATTTTCAGTTTGTTCTCTTGTAAATGAAATGTTATAGCATCTCGCTTTAAATATTTTGAAAATTGGTTTTTAATCTGTGACCTCTGAGTCCCTTTGTTTGCCAAACAAACAAACGTGCCAAATCCCTGATCCAAGAATCAGCCCTCTGAAAGTTGCCATCTGAAAGCCAAAGAGCAGCTTGCCTTTGCATCTGTGTCACACAAGGGGAGCGTGCGATGTGTAAAACTGTCACTTTCAAGGGTACTCTAGAAGCATGTGAAGCAGAAACTTTGCTCCTTGAAAGCCCAACTATTTTCAAAACCACTTAGGCAGGCATGGCACTAGTCTTGTTTTGTTACCATACAGCTCACCTCCGTGCCACGGGTCCTCGTGTCGAGCATGTGGCAGGTCGCGGTGCTGGTGGTGTCGAGCTTCCTCATCTCACTCTGACGTGCTTTTTTTGTTGCTGTAGGTTCAGGCAGTCAGAAAATCTTTCAGTCAGCTCTAGTTCAGATGCAGTGGCAGATTCATATGCTCATTTTTGATTCTGATTTAAGCAAAAACTTTTTGAGCCATTTTTGTGCTTTATTTTAAATTTGATTTCCTACTGTCACGGTCCGATTAATTGTGTCATTACAGTTCATGCTGTCCAAGTCTGAAAAGAGCTTTTCTCTCTTGTGATACAAACAGGTTAAAAAAAAATCCTTTTAAGCTAACATAAGAACTTGTTTTCATGCAGAATTAACAATTTCTTCAGTTTCTTGGACTCTGAGGACTATGGTTTAAAATATGCATGATATCCGTTTCTATCTCTTATCACCTAGTTAAATCGCCTCATTCCCTTCTGCCTGAATCTCTGCATCTCTAAATGGTTTGAACAGAGAGCCCTGACGCCTCTATGCAGCCAGTACCTAGATCAAAATTGCATGAGCTGCTTGAGCAGTGCATTTGCTGCTGTGGAAATGTCAGCTGAATTTTTCATAACTAAATGACATGTTTTATCCAAGCACTTTGTCTGAAAACTTGGTTACAGAAGTTGGTAAGAGAGTACTGCTTGGGACTGTCCTGTTTGAGAGCAGCTTGCGTGCTGTCTTCTTTGAAAAGCACTCGCAGAAACATTCAGAAGCCACGAGAAGACTCGTGGTGGTGCTGCAGGATGTGTTTCTTTGGACGGTGCAAAGGGGCTGATACAAATGTCATGCGAAGGAACCCGCGGCAGATGTCTCTGTAAAAAGTATGAACATTTGCTACAAAAGTTACATTGGCAGGTGTGAAAGCAGAGATTGCTCTAAGGAGTAATTATGCTGTATTTCAGCCAGAAATTTCCGTATAAGTATGCAAAGAAGGCTTTGTGTCTTCAAAACACAACCTGACATTTACATTGCCCATTCACGTTCCCATTTGAGTTCCAGTTCTGTTTGTCTGCCTTTGTCTGAGCTGCTGTGGACTTTTTTTCTGGGGTTTTTCCGACCTAAGAGCTTAAACAAGAAGGGGACCCACTCTGTTACAGACAGATCAGAGAATCTAAAGCAAGAGTAGATTTCCTTGTTTAAATATCGGCTATATCTTCTAAACTTTGAAACAGTCTTGTCGGGGTGTTCTCTAGTTCTACCACAAGTATAAATACTGAGAATGTTAGCCAAGTTCTTAGTTTCTTAGTAAGTTCCTAGTTTCTTAAAGTTTCTTATTAACAAGAAACTTTACATAGAAATCACTTTTATTTTGAAGCAAATTACATGTTTAAATTTCTTCTGTGATGGAGTTTTAATGAATTAGAGCACAAACAAGTATTACCTTGACATTTCTTAGGCACTACAGGTTCCAGCTATAAACCAATTGAAAACATTACTAATCCTAAATAGCATATGCTTAGTCCTTTTTCACAGAAAACTACTATTTCTGGAATGCTTATCCAACAGACTCTCAGCCCTTTGCAGTTGATTCCCTTTAATTCCTCTGTCTTGCTGTTCTGTTGGTAGCTTTTTACGTTCTTTCAGAGAACTGCCAGTAAGTATGAATATTAAAAAAAAAAAAAAAAAAAAAAAGCTACAATAAGTTGATTTTTGGAGCTAGAGAATGGAAAGTTTCTCATAGTTCTCTTGTCAAATCATTTTGTCTTATGTTCCCCTCCTTTTGAGTGGTGTTGACTGAAATACTTCATCCACTTTGCTTGGATTACTAGCTTATGAATCAAAGCTTCCCTGATGATCTGGCTGACTGCCTTTGTCTTTCTTCTGCAGGTTGAGTTGGCTTTGTGGGATACAGCAGGACAAGAAGACTACGATCGACTTAGACCACTTTCTTATCCAGATACCGATGTTATACTTATGTGTTTTTCAATTGATAGTCCTGATAGTTTAGGTAAGTGTATCAATAATTGAATGAGAACTGCTGCTCTGTTGCTGTATTGCCCTGGGAAATCATTCTGTAAGATATATTTTCACATGCTGTAATGACTGAGAACATCACTAACTGGAAAATGCATGCTGGTTTCAGCGTATGGTTTTCAGAAATGAAGGTCTTCCAGGAACCTGTATTCTTCGATAACACTGAGTGGCATTTTGATTTTTTATTTTGATTTTTTGTATTTCTCCTTGAAAATGACAGGTTCTCAAACACTCAAGATCACACTATATCCAGGAAAATAGAGTAACTTTGTACGTAAATAAGAAAGCTTGTGTTTTCATTCCTTCCCCATCTTGTCTTTTTTTTTTTCCATTTATATTCGAAAGAGAAATCGGTTTCAAACACTGCAAATTACTGGGTTCCAAATGTACTGGATTCTCTCTCTTGGCTCGATGGGGAAGAAAGGTGGGCTAGAACCATCCTGAAGAGGGCTTGGCACTTAAGGGAGTGGCAGTCTCACTAGTGGAAATGATCACAGAAGCTAAAGATTTACACTCTAGTCTGCTTTCCCATGGCTGGCATCTGCTTGTGATGGAGAAAAGAGCTGCTTGATATAAGATTTCCGAGCTCCGGGAACATATTTCAGACCTCTGTTTGTTTATTAGGTGGGCACTTCTGTGTGGAGTCCAAGATTGAAATGCTCACTGATTTTTTTATAAAACTGATGCATGGGAATCTGTGTGTTTGATCTTAAAAAGGTGTTTTTGAAGAGGGTAAGGAGAAGGAAGTAGAGATGCTCCTATTTCTAAGGTTCAAAAAAAAAAAACAACTCTGGAACTTTGATTTCTGTCCCATTGAAATGGTAATTACTCCATCCAGTGTAGTCTCCTAACCACGTGCTTTGTGGTAGCACTTTCTTAACTAAGTGAATTTCTGTAGAAATTCACTCACCAGTGGGATTTGTTCATTAGTGTCTGTTTGTGAGGTATCTTGCTCAAATGCAGATAATGGTAAGGTGGATCTTCAGAGGAAGACTGACCAGATGTGCTTTGGCAAGACCCTTCTGTACAGCGACTGACTTTCACTTGGTTGTCACTGGTCAAAGTTATGCCCATACATTGGGCGAGGAGACAGTTCCAAACCAGTAAAACTGAGAAACCTGTCTGCTTTGTGTATGAATGAAAGACGGCACGTTATTTCAAACAGTGCTCATAAATGGCATACAGATTCTCTCCCAAATATATTAAACCATTGAATTCTTCAGAGTTTTCTACTCCCAGAGCAATCCTGATCACTGCGAGCTGTCCTTAGAGGTGCATCTTTCCACACTTGGGATCTATCTTACGGATAAACCCTTCCCAGAGCTGTCTTGGGAAGAAGCAAGAATGAGACAGAAGGAGGTGTGAAACACCGTGCAGTTAATGGAAGTCCTGAACATCCTCAGTGTATTATGGCTGAAAAATACCATTCCTGCCACAATTTACAGAAGGCTTGAGCACATAAGCAAACAAAATATTTCTTGAGATGTCCCAGCAGCATTACAGTCTGGCTGGGGTAATGCCTGATGGCTGTTCAGTCTGATTTCTGGCCTTGCCTCTGAAAGGTAGCAGCCGCTGAACAGGTGGATGTGAAAGAGTGTCTTTTTAGGAAAATCAATGCCAGCTTGACATCTGGAAAGTCCTGACTGCTCTCTTGATCGCTTCCACCTGATTCTGTGTTTAAAGACATCTTTCATGGGCTTGGTCTCTCTCTCTTAAACCAATATGAGGCTGGGTTGGCAGTGGAGCTGTAGTTGTGCTTGGTGTGGCTGTTAAGGCAAAGGTTTGGTCTGTGTTCGCTCCCACTGCATGTGCTACCCCCGGCAGCTGGAGAGCTGCCCTGAAAACAGGGCGGCTTGCTGAGCTCTAGCGAGTGGTTTCATTAAGCCAAGTCTGATCTCAGGCACTCTTCCCTTCCCGTCCTCCCTGCTTACCAGTATCAGAGTTCCTGTGCGCTGGGAGCAGTGAACTGCCAGGCAGCACTTCAGCCGTGAAGCACCTAGAGGGGAGCACTCCAGGTGCACGACTGCTGGTTTGGCTGAAGTGCAAAAACTAGCTTCAAAATGCTTGTCTAAATTGTTCTTTTGGGCAAAAACCGATGCCATAATAGTTTAGTCTCTTCAAAAGCTGAACGCAATTCCATGAAGTTAAAAAGGGGCTTGTGCAACCTGCAGGTATAATACATCCACTGCTGACTCTCAGGTGTCTGAGAGCTTCTGAAAGCAAAGCCTAATGTTTTGGGCTGCTCAACGCTTCCTGCTATTACAGCATGTGTCAAGGTTTTCCTCTGCAAACCACCCTCCAGTCTTCCATTTGCAGGTCTGTTAAACTAAAAGTCGTGAAGGAAGGTTGGAGGAGACAAAAGTTGCTTGTATGTGAGCACAAATGCATTTGCTGCACATAAGGAGAAATGGTAAATCTACAAGTGACTTGCACACAGTCTTTGTTTCTGTGCATCTGTAATTAGTCTGTAGAGTGATGGTTCTGGTACAGGGAATGGGAGAGTTTGGAGTGATGGTTTGATCTCGCTTTTTGAAAGGAAGAATTGCTGTAAAAAATACGCTTTGGGGTTATGCCCATCTTTAGCTTCTGGAGAGAAAATGTTTCTCTTGAAGCACAATATTCTGTAACTTCTTATTTCAGAATTCTGCATTATGGTCTTTGCTAACCCTTGTCAAGTAGTTACTGAGAGAAATAGAAAAACCAAAATGTTAGGTATCCTTCAGCCTTAAAATGACCTTAGCTAGGCTTGGCTTTCTGGTGATACTAGAACAAGTCTATTTGCATCCTAAATTAAGGATAGAAAACGGCATCGCTGTGTTTTAGTATGTTAAAATCAATCAGCAGATAGAAGCTGTAAAGGAAAACTAGCCCCAGAACTGGGTTTTAGTTACAGTCGCACTTGTATTCATTTTTTTCAGAAAACATCCCAGAAAAGTGGACCCCAGAGGTGAAGCATTTCTGCCCCAACGTGCCTATCATCTTGGTAGGAAACAAGAAGGACCTGAGGAATGACGAGCACACAAGACGAGAGCTGGCCAAAATGAAGCAGGCAGGTTCCTTTCTGAGTGTCTTAACAATAAACGAAGCGTGTGTCATTTGTACCCAGAACAGTAAATGGGCATTGCAGCTTGCTGCCAGCTTCCTATGGGAGCTTCCTTCTTCGTGACAGGAACCTGAAAGTATTCATTACCTTTAACTGAGTGTTTGTTTTTCATATTGGTGGTTTAAAAAAGAAAAAAAAAAAGATTCTTTTTTCATTCCAAGCAATGAAAACTGCCTTCTTAGGAGCTGTTGGGTTACTCACAGTCATGCTGGAGAGCTGGATTTGTAAGGCAGAAATGGCTTGATTCACAGAGTCAGAACATCAAATTCTTCAGTTAATCTTTGTTTGTATGATCCGGTTGTATAAGGAAACAGTTTAACTGGTACCTGTTTCGAAGGAATTAATCACAGGTGCTGTAGCTCACTCCTGAGCATATCACTTGGTTTTATTTTCAGATAGTGTCTGAAGCTCCCAGGTTGGGTGTAGGACTGCAGGTTCTCTGCTCAGCCCTGGAATTTTTGCTCCTGTTGCATCATATTTCTTTTTAGACAGATTGAGGCATCAATTCTAGGGTTTGTCCATAGGTTTTTGTTACAATTATGGCAAAAAGATGCATAAATGTTTCATTTTAAATAAGCAGACCTGTGCTCTTTAGACTCGGAGGCATTAGAAAATCTTATCCTGCCCTCAAGCACTGGTGTGATGTGCTAGTATGCAAGTATGGAATCCAGGCTGAGAATTATATGCAGCACCTTGAGAATATAAACAAATATCATTTTAAATCTGCCTTTATTATTTTTTAAAGTATCAATCTCAGAGGGGCGACTAGCTATTAATTGACCAACTAATTGTGTATTTAATCTAGAAATATCTTTGTGTTTGTTGGGAAGACGGGCGGGAAAGAAAAGACTGGGGGCGTTTGGTGTGGCTTTGGACTTTTCACCAATTGCTTCTGTGTTGTTCCAGGAGCCTGTCAAACCTGAAGAAGGAAGAGATATGGCGAACCGCATTGGTGCATTTGGGTATATGGAGTGTTCGGCAAAGACCAAAGACGGTGTGAGGGAGGTTTTTGAAATGGCCACTAGAGCTGCTTTGCAAGCCCGGCGTGGCAAGAAAAAGTCTGGGTGCCTTCTCTTATAAAGTGTGGCCAGAGGAAGATGGCCAAAGCAGCACCCTGCACTTGAGTAATTTTGAAGTGCTGTTTATTAATCTTAGTGTATGATTACTGGCCTTTTTCATTATCTATAATTTACTTAAGAGATTTAAAAATCGAGTCATCTTGCTACCAGTATTTAGAAGCCAACCATGATTTTTATAACAATCTGCATCAAATTCATCTGTGCACCCAAGGTTAACCTCAACATTCCTCTAACCAACCTTTTCTGCACTCACAGGATATGTCAGGCGCTAACTGAAGACAATTCTCTATCTTCTGTCTTCTCTCTAGAAAGAGAAAAAGCTGTCAACACAGAGGATTGGTCTGTAACTACTTTATAACTAACGTCCTATTCTAATTGAGTACAACAGTTACATGGCTGTATGTGGAATCAAGTGTAGCTTCAGTGCTATCACACTTAGGAAGATCTGATTTTCATGGCTCAGTGATTTAAAACATTAGTTTAAAGATGTGATCACTCTGAAATGACCAAGTCCCATTCAGCTAAGGACAAGTGAGGGTTCTGTGGTTTCATGTTAGTTACCTTTTAGTTACTGTGTAATTAGTGCCAGTTTAAATGTATGTTACCAAAAATAAATCTATTTACCCCAGCTTAGATGTAGTATTTTTTGTATAATTGGATTTCCTAATACTGTTACTTGTAACCTCTGCATTAAGGTGTTCTGGGTTTTTTAAGAAACTGTATTTGAAAAAATAAAGTAAGATGGAAAGCAGCTGATCCTCTTCCCCTGTTCATTTGTAAGAGTCTGACCCATTTGAGTGGTCTGCATACCCAGGAGGAGTTTTTTCCGTGACATGCCATAGAGAAAAGACAGCCTGCTCACACTCAAAGCTTCTGAACTGTTCAGTTGCCTTAAGTTCATTGCTGGACCCAGTTTCAAAACTAAAAAAATGAAACTTTTTGTGTAAGTTTGGTTACCATGTAGTGATCAGACTCCTAACCTGTGAACTTCTTGCTGTTCTGCAGCCAACTAAACTCTTTCTGTATTTTCATTTTTCCAACAACTAATAGAATAAAGGCAGTTTTCTAAGCTCCCTGTATCCTGGTGTCTGTATTCCTCACTGTGTTTTTGGCCCAGTGTCTGACAACTTGAACCAGAAAAATCATTTTTGATGCAGCTGTGATAGGATTCACTGAGCAGTTGCGAGTGCTTTAATATTTTTTTTTCTTGGTAAGTGATGCCCATGTGCTGCCTACAGTGGTTCCAAACACAGCAGAGACCAGAGGCGCAATCCCTCACCCTGCCTGGCCCCTTTGGTGTGTGGCAAAGCTTCCCCAGGAGTCTCTAGCCAAATACTCCCTGGAAGCTTCTTTAGATGTTCAAACCAGGAGAAGGTCTGCATCAGTTGAGTTAAATTTGGTCTTGAGCACCGGAATAGACTAGCGGGGGGGGGGGGGGGGGGTGTCATGTAGGAATAAGGGACACAAAGGCAACTGTTGCTGTAGAGGCAGGTGATGGTAATGCTGAGTGCTGACCTGCACTGTCAGAGCCCAAGCGCTGTGGCAGGCGTGTGATGTGTGTGGCACTGTGTGTGCTCTGTAACCTGCCATGGCTGTGAGCAGTGCCTCTACATGCTGTAACAGCGCGGGGACTGCTGGGGGAAGGCGGGGGGGAAACGGTAACACTTCTGGACAATGTTCCTGATTCATTTTCCTGCATCAAAAAAGTGGACCTAACCCGAGGTCTTGGGAGTGCCCTGTGTCTGCGGTCCTTGTCCCTGTGCAGGCACGGACACCCCAGTGGTGGCACCTGCCCCACCCGTCCCCTCTTCCTCCCGGGGTGCCCCTTCCCCGCCTGCTCGGGGGTGGCGCAGCTGAACAAAGCAGGAAGTCCCCAGCCGCTGGGTCGCCTGCGGGGATTTCATTCCCCGCTGTTAAGCTTACTCATTCCTGTGCAGTTCCTTTTCTGGGGGTATTTCTTTTTAGTTGTTGTTGTTGTAATTGTTTTTTCTTTGTTTTGTTTTTAAAGTCAGTAGAGAAAAAAATGTGTTTTTTTTCCAGTCTTGCAGAGTCGATGGGTTGCAGTACACAATGGTCACAGTTAGGAAGCAGCTCTTTAGCTGCAGGGGTTTTCATGAGCCCTTCAGCTCATGAGTTACACATCTGCTGATGCACTTCCACCCAGAAGTGATTAATTTGTTACCCTGATGTTAATCTAAGCTCCTGCCTCCAGGACTGTCCCTTCGTCTCGCTTCTGTCTTGTCTGCCAGCTGCTCTCAGGTTTCCAGGCCTTGTCTGCCTTTCTCCGAGGTCAGATGTGTCGGGCAGTCAGTGCCTCCCATTCATGGCCTGAACTTCTAGCTCCTTTCCTTGTTCCCTGGACTGCTGGCATTGGAGCAGAAACGTGCTCACGGCTGCAGGGTGTGAATTTATCAGCCCTCAACCTTCCTGCTTTTGGGGGCTGGCATCCTGGTCTTTGGGTTCAAATCAATCTGTCACCCCTGTCAGCCGCCTTTGCTCCAGGTGAACCGAGGACATGGGTGGCCAAAACAGAATTAGGGAAGGGAAGCTTGCTGCTCCAAGCCAGGCCAGGAGGTCTGAAAGGGGCAACGTAGCTGTGGGGGAAAAGCTGAGGGTGAAGTGCCAGCCCCTGCCTGAGCGAGGGGTTCCTGGTGTGGGGGAAGAGTCCCATGCCAAGAGCAAAGCGAAGGCAGAAGTGGGAGGCAGGAAGGTGTTTCGTGGCCTACGTGATTACTCACCGTTGTTGCTCTTAAACAGCACTAATATGCTTTCTGACTTGACAGGGAAGTTGTAACTTGTCAGACATCTCAGAAGGGGTCCCCGGAGCCCATCCTGTCCCCAGAGAGCTCCTGTCACTTCTCTGGATCCAAGTTCAGCTGGATCCACAGCATGTGCCTAGGCACAGGGCATAGCTCAGGGCCGAAAAGGAAGTTCAGCTTACTTGGTTAGTTTCCTTAAAGTTTGCCCATGAAGGAACGGAAAGCCCTTTAGAAAAGCAGGGCCCCAGAAATAAACTCCCTGCTCCAGATGAAATCCCCAAGTCCAGACTAAGGAGTGAAGGTGCCAGTCTGAGAAAACAACGAAACCTGAAGAGAAATTGCTCTTCTTCAAGCCACGGGGGCTTGCTGTGTCCAAGAGGCAGACAATCAATCTTGCATAGGCTGGAACTGTCAGTTTACTCAAAGTCACGGGTCATGTGTCTCTGCTCACCCCATCAGACATTTTCTGGCTGATCTGATCTGACTTCCTGATCTCAGGACAGCTGTGATGGCTTCTGCTATCAGTGCTGCAGCACATTGCAAAGACCACAAGTCTCTGAAGGTGCAGGATCATCAGGCAAGTCCCTAAAGCTCCCTGCAGCCGGGAACTACTTCAGTTCCCAGCCGCTGAGGCAGATGCCAAGAGTAGCCAAAAGCAAAACCCTGAGGAACCTGGGAACCTGGATCAGAGATGCAATGTTATGCGGTGGCAGCGAGTGACAGCTGACATTTTGGGATGAGTCCCTAATAACCCGGCATGAAAGGCAGTGAGAAAATAGTAAGTTCCCCCGTGCTCGGCGCCCAGGCTGCCCTGGCTCAGGGCCATGCCGATAAGCAGCTGTCTGCCCTTGAAGCTCCTGGGAATGAAGAGCTCAGGATGGGAGCACCGACCGGAGCTCCCATCACGGGAGGGAGATGCCCATCCTGGGCAGGGGTTCCCATCTTTCCCTCAGGAGCGCTGTGGAAGCCAACATCCCCGCTTCTGGTCCTTGAGCTGTGCTGCCCCGTGGTCCCTGGTAATCCATCTCAGGGACTCCAGGGGCAGCTCATCACAGGGACCGAGCCACTGGAGCTCACCCAGGACCAGCACAAACCCTTGAAAAGCACAGCAGCTGCTGCGTGACTCACAGCGGCCTAAACCAGGCCCAGAAAACACATGGAAAAGCCAGGGATGAGAAAAAGCAACCGCTGAAGCGAGTGGAGGAATCGCTCGCCTTAAAGATGCAGAAAAATGGCAAGAGGAGCCCGAGGCCCGGACCTGCGGGCCCTCTGGGCCTCCGCCTGGCAGCTCGGCCCTGCCCGGCGGGGTCCGCAGCGCCCCGGGGGCGGGGCCTGGCGCCACGAGGCCGCGGGCCGCGCCCCGCCGAGCTCCGGGAGGGCCGGCGCCGCCTGGCGGGGCGGGCCGCGGGGCTGTGAGGCTGTGGGGCTGTGGGCCGGGCTGTCGGGCGGTGAGGAGCCATGGCGGCTGCGGGGCTGGCGGGGATCTCGGCGCGGCCGCTGGGCGCGGCGGAGCCGCTGTCGCTCGGCTCGCTGCGGGGCAAGGTGCTGCTGGTGGTGAACGTGGCGTCGCTCTGAGGCACCACCACCCGAGACTTCCTGCAGCTCAGCGAGCTGCAGCGGCGCTTCGGGCCCCGCGGGCTGCTCGTCCTCGGCTTCCCCTGCAACCAGTTCGGGCACCAGGTACCCGGGGGGGGGGGGGACGGGAGGTTCCCGGGAGCGGGGCGGGGGTCGGGGAGCTGGGGCCGCGGGGCCCGGACGGGGCCTGACGGTGCGGGTGCGGGGGGGGCTCCGTCTCCCCAGGAGAATGCCACCAACGAGGAGATCCTGCGCTCGCTGGAGCACGTGCGTCCCGGCAACGGGTACAAGCCCAACTTCACCATGTTCGAGAAGTGCGAGGTGAACGGGAAGGATGCGCACCCGCTCTTCACCTTCCTGAAGGAGGCACTGCCCTTCCCGCACGACGACCCCTCCGCGCTGATGACCAACCCGCAGTACATCATCTGGTCCCCCGTGCGCCGCAACGACGTCTCCTGGAACTTCGAGAAGTTCCTCATCGCTCCCGACGGCGTGCCCTTCAAACGCTACAGCCGGCACTTCGAAACCATCAAGATCCAGGATGACATCGAGCTGCTGCTTCAGAAAGTCCCAAAGGATGCTCTTGAATAAAGCGGAGCTCTTCAGGATCTGCTGCCCTGCTGTCCCTGCTGCCTGTTCAGCTCCCTCAGCTCGTGCCTGCTTTGCTAGGAAGGGGCTGTTACCCTGACAGAAATTCCAATGTCCTTGCAAGTTTTGCTTGTGATGGTGCACCTTCCAAATCCTTGAAGTGTACTTGATGTTTTAAAAGTTGCATGTGAATGTTTGGAAAAGTATGTTAGGGGAAGCAGCCTGTGAGTCTCAGTGGCTTACTGTGATTCTCTGAATTAAAAAAAAAAAAACGCTTTAAGGCTTGGTAAATCTGGGTGAGTTGGGCAAAACATGGCTGCTGTGTTACACACTTGTCAGGTCCTGTTGGTGCTTGCAGGCCTGACTCAAACCACGCAGGCACAATTTGAACACAAACGCAGCCCAGCAGGATGGGGAAACAGTTTGCAATTTTTTGCAAGCTCTGAATCAGTGTCGTATCTCACCCTGCGCAAAACAAGGCTGGCAGAACGAGAGCCTGGCACAGAACAGAAACCTTGCAAAACAGCTTAGTTGAGGCTTGCTTCGGAGAGGCGTGGAGGCAGGCAGCCAAGGAATGAATTTAGATTGGCTGACCCTCAGCACAGACACCAGTAAGAGTCTGTGACAGGTTAATAAATGTTAAGGCAGATGAGCAACCGAGTGGTTTGTAGTGCTGTGCCCACACTGGCAAAGGGCATGGGGAGGAGCAGCCTTTACCCAAGGCCTGCCTTATTATTTGTCCTGCACCAGCAGAAGCCCCGGGGAGACTCAGAACCACAGCAGCATCTGCAGCACCTCTGCCTCATTTCTGGCCCAGCTATCTTCTCTGGCTCTCACATTTGTATTGGAGGTAGCCTGACACGTGTTGAGCTTTCCACACACTTGCCCAGTCCATCATATCCAGTGCAGAATATCAGCCTGCTTCTCCTGCAGAAAATGTTTTACCTCAGATTGTCATTGCTGACCCTTGGGCAAGGAATTGAATGCAACATGCACAGTATGGGTGAGCCAGGGTTCAGGCAATGTTTTCTTCTTGTTCTATTCCTTTCCTGACATGTTTTTGACTCCTGACAGGCACCAAGCCGACATATTTCACGTAGTTGTGACAATCCTGATGTGTTGTTCCTGAGCAGGGATGCAGGGTTTACAACATGCTGCTGAATGGCTGAAATTAGCACTGGTTTTCTCCTGGAAACTATGAACCTGTGCCAAATTCTATCTGCCATCGTATTGAGCAGTCGCACAGGTCCATTTTCACTCCTTAAACATCTCTCTTAGCACATTTCCAGTACAAGTTACTCCTCACAAGGCCTTGTAGCACTGGGTATAATCCTGGTGCTGAACTGAGGGGTACAAACCCAAACTAAAAACTCGAGCTTTTGAAGGGCAGGCACAACACTTTTAAGCTTTATCATTTACACAGTTTAAATAATTAAACTTTGGCTTATTTATTTATTTATTTATTTTTCTCCTGTCCATAGCTTCTTACCTCCTTGATTTACTGCCTGCTTTGTTAACATGAGTACATTCAAGGCCCTCTCTGGGTTGACTAGTGCTGGGCTTGACGCATTACACCAAAACCTACAGTTAGCTCCACCCTGCTTACTTCTGCCTGTGAGTAATCAAGATTTGAACACAGATTGCACAATCCTTACTGGGCTATTTCTTAACTTCCAGTACAGCTTTGTGGAAAAACAGGATGTTTTCAGTAACTATTTCAGCTTTGGGGCTGAAGCTGCTTGATTTGGTGTATTAATTTTACAGTAAATCTACTTCCCTAATTAACACAGGATGTTGAAATACGCTGCGAGTACAGCAGCTCACAGGCAGCAGGAACAGCTACTCATTGCGCTGTATTTTAAAATTATATTCAACACGAACTGTGGCATTTCCTTCATCTTGGCTCACCAGATTCAAGACATTTGAACAGGAGCCTCAGGGACACCTCATGTGCGCTGCCATCTCCGTACCAGCCTTGCTGAGCCCTGCAGCAGGGCAGACTGTAACACCCGCTGCTGCTCCCAGGGCAGCCCTGCCAGAAGGGAGCCCTCTGCTAACTGGGATCTCTGCCTGCTGACCGAGAGTGCATCTTACATGGTGATCAGTCTGTGCCAATAGCCAAGGGATTTATTTACTGTCTGCCTGCTGGGGCTGTTATAGCAGCTCCAGGACAGATAAAGCCGGACCAACAGAAGTACAGTGATGCTATTCCAGAATGAAAATTAGCAATGCCAGTAGGAAAACAAACGATCCCAGTGTAAGCACTCTGCAGACCCAACAGCAACTCTGCAGAGCAGATAAAAGCCTCTCTGCTCTGTTATTCCCTCTCTGCTTTCATCATTCCCCACAATGGCAAGCTTCTGGCACAAAAGCAGGCTGTGGTAGAAAGGGCAGCCTGCAGGCTGGAAATGTTCCTCAGGGACATACAGAAGAAGACTGCCCCCATGCAGGCTTTCATGCTTAAACGAGTTTTAACCATATGGGAAGAAATTTCACTACAGGTAGCAGCTGTAAACTCAGGGTACACCCAAAGAAAGCCCGGTGATTCCTCAGTGAACATAAAACAGTCCAGTTCTACTTATGTAATTTAGGAGAGAAACAGACTGACTCAGTAGGACACGTTAGAATAAATACTGTAGCGTACTTTCTGTGGCCTGAAGACATTGCCCTTTACATATCTGTCTCATATCTACACTCCTACACCTTTCTACTTCAACACTTATCTGCAAACAGCTACTTCCTCTGTAAGCATTCACCCTGGTTTTCTATTCCTCTATCAGTCCCATCTGTCCCACCTTTCTGGAGAATGTGTTTTGCCCTCCTCCCCACATGCCTCATGATCCCCCTCGCCCCCTTTCTAAGCTGTTGATAGCTGCCATCAACTTTTTAAAACCTAACAAGTTTGGATATGAACCTGTCAGAAGCGTTAACTAGCTGAAAAGAAATTTTTCCCTTCCTGCTCCTATCTCCCTCTCCTGGGTTTCCTAATGCCCTGCACACCGAGCCCGAGGGCATGTGCTGAAACCGCGACTGAGGAACTGGTGGTCTGAAGTGTTCATACAACAGAAATGCCATCAAATGGAGCATAGGACCTTTCTCTGCCTGTTAAAAGTCCCCAGCTATTTATAATTCCTTTCTCCTCCGGATGAGCATACAGGAGCTTTAAGACAGACTGGTTTTGATCATTGCCATAGCAAGGCAGGTAGGAAACGCTGACCTCAAACTGGGTGGTGCTTGAAAAAAACTTATATATATATATCCTGTTGGTACCTCTCTGGCAGTTGAACAGCCATTTAGCTTTCAGCTGGAGACAAGTAAGGACAGGAAGCTAAATGGATGAAAAGAAAGCACTCAAAAGAGATTAGGGAAGACATAGCCCCCATCTACTGTGAAACTGCAATAATGTCATTTCTAGTTCTGAATCAGAAAGCTATGAATGAGACTGTTTTCTTTACCACGCTTTGTGTTAGGAGTAGGTAATTCATTAGCAGAGTGAGGTCAGCCATGTAAGCATTACCTCAGAATAGCTGACTCATTTTAAAAACACACCCAGCCTTGTCCTAACAGGGTGTATCGGGTTCTTAAAAAACCAAAGGGGCACTGCCCTTTGAGAAAAACAGAAGTAACAGAAATCCGCTCTTGCTGGAAGGAGGAAATTGTCATCTTTTTCAATATTAACCGGCTTTCACAGCTGTCACAAAACCAACAGCTTCCCCCCGGTGGGTGCAGCACGGCCAGACCCGGCTGAGGGGAGGCAGAGCCCACCAGAGCTGCCCACAGCACCGTGCTGTGGGAGGCACCGCGCCAGGAGCACATTCCCCTGTGCAGATATGCACATCGGCCCTGCTGCCTTCTCGGTGAGGAGAAAGGATTTATTTGGCATTTCATTTTAAGGCAGGTTTTTAAGTTTCTGAATCATCACCTGAATCCTCCCCGCTTTTCCCACTGCTCAAGCCCATGCTCTGTAACAAGTGGCTTCCCCACTCGGACACGCTGCACTAACGACAAATGCCCAAATCTCTGCCCAAGAGGTTGTTTCCAGAGACACTTTCACAGCTCCTGAGAGCTCCACAGCCAGTTACTCGGGGCTGTTCTCTTTTCTTCCCCTTCCAATGTGAAATCCCCTTCCCTAGCCAGCACCCTGAGTGGAGGGCTCCAAAAAGGCAGCTGGAGGAGAAAACAAGCAGACAGGTGAAAACAGCACTGAGGGTATCTGTCCCTCATTAAATATGGCTAGACATCAGGAAGAGGTTCTTCAGTGAGAGGGTCGTCGCACGCTGGAACAGGCTCCCCAGGGATGCAGTCACTGCACCAGCCTGCTGGAGGTCAAGAAGCATTTGGACCGTGCTCTTAGTCACATGGTCTGAACTTTTGGGTAGACCTCTGTGGTGCCAGGAGTTGGACTCGATGATCCTTGTGGGTCCCTTCCGACTAGGGATATTCTACGATGCTAATGAAATATGAAGTTAAGCTTGCTCCCCAGCCCTGTCAGGGCGGTCCCTGCCTCCAGGCAGCCAGCAGAGGCTCTCCCGCAACCCGGCCCAAGAGCTCCGCGTCCTGCCAATTGCCAGCACCACTACAGCACGGACAGAGCAGCCCCACGCAGCCCGTGACACTTCAGACGCCGCCCTGCCGGCAGGGCCGGTAGCGCCACAGCCGCACACCCCAAAGCCCCGCTGCCACAGCCGCGAAGAGCGCGCCCCCCCCCCCAGAGGGACAAGATGGCTGCCCGCCCCCCCCACCCCCGCGGAGGTCGCGCGGAGGCGGGGCTGAGCATTGCGGCCGCCCCCCAGCGCGCATGCGCCGACCCGTAGCGGCGGGGCGAGCGCACCAAGATGGCGGCGGCCGAGGGCGGCGGGGCGCGGCCGGACACGGCGGTGCAGCGGACGGAGCTGAAGGCGCTGCTGGCCACGGCGCTGCGCCCGGGGGAGGCCTGGTGAGTGCGGCCCGGCCGCCTGCGTCCTCCTCCGCCTTCCCGTGCCCGTGGGGCCGCGCGGCCTGCGGGCAGGGCCGGGCCGCGCCGCGCCGCGCCGCCGCTGAGGGGGCTGCGCCGTGCGTTGCAGGTACCTGGTGGACGTCTCCTGGTTCAAGCAGTGGAAGAAGTTCGTGGGCTTCGACAGCTGGGACGCGTTCCGCGTGGGCCACCCGAGCCTCTTCCCCGGGCCCGTGGACAACTCGGGGCTCTTCAGCGGTGAGTGGCGCCGCGGGACCCGGGGCTGCTCCGGCCGGGCCGGGCCGGGGCTGTCCGCCGGTGGCCGAGCGGGCACCAGCAGCCGGCCTGCCCCGCCGAGAGAGGGGGCTGCCGGGGCCTCTGCACGCTCACGGGTGGTTCTCAGCATTGCGGTAGCTGCTGAGAGGGAAGGATTCTGTTTTACCCTCTGGAGAGGGAAGGAGTCTGTTTTACTCCCAGCTTTCTTATGTTTCCCTTTTAGATGCAGAAACGCAGAGCTTAAAAGAACACCTCATCAACGAGGTAGACTACGTGCTGGTTCCCACTGAAGCCTGGAATAAGTTGGTAGTGTGGTACGGCTGCATAGACGGACAGCAGCCCATTATGAGAAAAGTAAGTGCGGGTGGAACGTGTTCTATTCGTCACACTCTTTGCACCTTTACAAAGCATAGGTGGTGGTCATTTTCCTTGATAAGAGTTAAGAGAGGATGCTCTAGCACTCTGGAGAGAATAACATCAAGTCCTTCTTGTCTGAAAAACAGGACTCTACAGCATTGCTGTTAAAATGCCTGAATACTCACAGCTGATGGGTTATGTGGGGTGAGAGCCATTACCCTTGTCCTAGTTACCTTTCTACGTTCATGATTGGAGTGGTGTAGTTGCATGGAGTAGTTTTCTTTACTGAAGAACATGAGTTTACTGAAGGGTGCAAGTTTTTAGTCAAGCTTGTCGGGTTTTTGGGACAGAATCAGGAATTGGAACAAACTTCCTTTTAGTACAGGTGGCTTGGGGGCTTTTTCTGGAGTTTAAGGTGGTTTTTGTTTTCAGAAACTTTGGTACTCTAAAATTGGAAGAAAAGAGTCATAGTTGTGGTTTTCTATAAGCTTATAATGTGCTCTTGGTTTTGTTCTGCAAGTAGTCGTGAATGCAAGCATAAGTATAAAAGCTGTTCTGCAAAGCCCAATTCTCTAGTCGTTCTCCTGAAATCTTTCAGACAGTTGCTTACAGGTAAAAGGAGTTTTATTCTTATTTTAGTCTTAGGCTTTTGTACTGGCTTAAGTAACCGGCAGTGCCAGTTTGTGGGGTTCTTAAAGACTAATTGCTACACCAAGCAAGTGGTGTTGATATAACGTGCAGAATTAGTATTGCACGTGTTTAAGTAGTTACACTACAGTAAGGTCTGCTTTAGGGTAAGCAAGGTATAGGGAAGGGTGGCACTAGAACGGAAAAAGGAAAGAAGATTGCCCTCTTGCAGACGCACTCAATGCTGACCAGTGATGCTGGAATGTTGTCATTCAGAGTGGGTCAGAAATCCTACGTGGTAGGAAATTCTGACATCTTCAAAAAGCGTAAATGATCTCGGCTTCTCCCTTCCTAGTTCACCAGGTAACCCCCAATTTGCCCTGCTGTGGTAGAACAGTGTAAACACCCTAGAAGCAGGAGGAGGCAGGTGGAAATGAATTATACCATGTGAAGATGTATTTTTTAGTAGAAGTACTTAATTTGGGATTAAAAAATATATGCAGAGAAAAAACTAACACTATAAATGATCACTGCCTTCATGAGTAAGGAAGATTTTCTCTCGTTAACAGACTGATCACTTTTACAAAACTTGGAGTATCATTAGATTTTTTTTTTTTTTTCTGAAAAATTAGGGCAGCAAGTTTGGAATGTACTGGGGAAACGACTGGGTGAGAGGCTTAAGTGTATGAGTCTCCTTTTCATGGGGTATCGGATGTGAGTTTTCAACGCTGTAATTACTGAGTGCTAGAGCTTAGAGCTGGTGGTGTTTTACAGACAAGTGATGCTGAGTTACCGTGGTCCAGTTAAAAATACGTCTGTTCTTACAGTCTCGAATTGTTGCGGGAGTTTCAGACCATGTCGTTAATTTGCTAGTTGAAGTAGATTTTGCAGTCTAAAAGAAACCACCTTAAAATATAGCGGAATAGTAATTTTGAGGGATATCAAATTCTACAGATGACAGAAAATAAAAACTGAAACATCAGTGGGGCGTGCAAGCCACAGTACTGCACCTGAGCGTAACCTGGCTGGTATCTGGTGAGTCTGGAGGGCCAACCGTGTCCTGGGGTGCATCAAGCACGGCATCGCTAGTAGGTCGAGGGAGGTGATTGTCCCGCTCTACTCTGCGCTGGTGCGGCCTCACCTCGAGTACTGTGTGCAGTTCTGGGCACCACAGTATAAAAAGGACATGAAACTGTTGGAGAGTGTCCAGAGGAGGGCTACGAAGATGGTGAAAGGCCTGGAGGGGAAGACGTACGAGGAACGGCTGAGGGCGCTGGGCCTGTTCAACCTGGAGAAGAGGAGGCTGAGGGGAGACCTCATCGCAGTCTACAACTTCCTCGTAAGAGGGTGTCGAGAGGCAGGAGACCTTTTCTCCATTAACACCAGCGACAGGACCCGCGGGAACGGGGTTAAGCTGAGGCAGGGGAAGTTTAGGCTTGACATCAGGAGGGGGTTCTTCACAGAGAGAGTGGTTGCACACTGGAACAGGCTCCCCAGGGAAGTGGTCACTGCACCGAGCCTGACTGAGTTTAAGAAGAGATTGGACTGTGCACTTAGTCACATGGTCTGAACTTCTGGGTAGACCTGTGCGGTGTCAAGAGTTGGACTTGATGATCCTTAAGGGTCCCTTCCAACTCAGGATATTCTATGATTCTATGATTTTCTAGATGGCATTGAAAGTAAAGCACTTGTGATCCGTGAGGGCTCTAATCCTTTTCCTAAAAGTAGGTCAACTATAATTTGTGTGTCAGAGTATCTGTAAAAGTAAGCTTCTGAAAGTAGTTATTTTTCGAGCATTTTCTGAATTTTTCAAGTTGGGATTTCTTCCGTTGCTGTGTGTCTGATGACAAGTACAGGGAGATCAGATTTGTTGGGGGTTCGTTTTGTTTCAGAATTCCAAAACGTGTTTTTGGGACAGTTTCCAGAACAGATCCAATGCAGAGTGTGTTCATGTACAAAACGCAGAGCGGTGAGTTGGAATGGCTGTCCCAGCGTGCTTCCTCAGCACTTGGACAGCACTCTGAGAACAGCAACATCTAATGGGATGACTCAAATTTTACTGTGGCAAACTTTGCGCAGAGAGCAAGCTAGCTGATGAGAGACTTTTAAAAAGACATCTGCCAGGTGATTAGAGACTTTCATCTGTCCTTCCAGTATCTAAAGGGAGTGTAGTGATAGGACCAGGAGGGGTAATGGCTTTCAACTAAAAGAGGGTGGATTTAGATTAGACATCAGGAAGAAATTATCCGCTCAGAGGGCGGTGAGGCCCTGTCGCAGGCTGCCCAGAGGAGCTGTGGCTGCCCCATCCCTGGCAGTGCCCAAGGCCAGGCTGGATGGGGCTGGGGGCAGAAGGGGCTGGGGGGAAGGTGTCCCTGCCTGTGGCAGGGGGTTGGAACTGTATGGTCTTTGTTCTTTCCAACCCAAACCATTTTGTGGTTCTATGAATAGATGCAGTAATCTGATCAGAAACTTTTCCTTGCAAAGAGTTCCTCCACTTCTGAATGCAGTTCTCGCTTCTTTCTAAGTCAAGAATCCTGCAGACCAGGAAGTCCCATATACTAAAATTTATTCTAAAAAGAAACTGAGAACTGGTGAATGGCTTCCTTTGCATTTTTTTAAGGCCTAGTTTTCTGACTTTTACTTTCTGTTCCTGTTGTAACAGTAAAATACCGAACATCTTTCTGTAAAAAAAAACAAAACAAACCTTTCAGATCTGATGCTACCCAATAAAAGCTCGGAAAAGGGAAGCGTAGTTTTGTCAAATTCTTACAATAAGTCTTAGTCTTGATTCTTCCTTTCTTTTCAAAACTGGACCAAATGGTTTTTATTTCTTTTTTCATCTTCGGTAAAATTAGAAAGATACAGATCATGGATGTAGATCATAGCTAGTGGAAAATGTGGAATAGCACGTGTTTTTCCTGTACAGTCTTAAATAGACTAAAACTTGGCTTTTATTCATTTTGTAAATGAAATAATACTCTTGCATGGAGTGTTGGAAGATACTTCAGGATTGCGCTGTACGTAGTTTTCCTTATCAATAAGAGAATATGAGGAAGTGAGTATAGTATTTAAATTAATAAAATAGCAAGCTCAAAAGCAAATCACTTCTATATGAGCATGTAAAAATAATACTGGTGGAGTTGTCCTTAGTGTAGAGACAGGAAATGAAATAAGTGCATCAATTCTGTAAACATCATGGCTTAGTGCATCAGTTAGCTGACAACAGGTCTCAGGGCAAGAAGTACTTTAAAAAACTTTTCAACTTGTTAAAAGCACTTAAAGAAGTGTAATCTACAGTGTTGCTCACTATTTTAACTCTCTTGTTTGTGCTTTGTCTGTCGCATCTTCCTTCTGTTTGGAGGTAGTAGAATACGGTCTGTTTGTGAAGTACTGTAAAGTTGAAGTTTATCTTCTTGAGCTGAAGCTGTGTGAGAGCAGTGATCCTGACAACGTAATCAGCTGCCACTTCAGCCAAGCGGATACCATCGGTAAGTAGCTCTCTGGTGCATTAAGCTCTGTTCTGATACTCCGTCAAGAGATGTTTTGTACCCTTCCAAGCAAGAAAGGCGTTAATAAATTAGAATGAGTCTGGTGGGTACCAAAAAGATGGTTGTGGTTGGAGCACGTGACATGTGAGAAGTGGCTGAAGGAGCTGTGTTTAGCCTGGAGGACAGAAGGCTCTGAGGGGACCTCCTAGTAGCCTCGCAGTACCCACGAGGAGGTTACTGAGGATATGGAGTCAGGCTCTTTACTGAGACACAAAGCAAGAAAACGGGAGACAGTCATCATTTGAAACGCCACAGACTGCAGTTGAATATAATGCAAAAGTTTTCCCTGTCAGGACAGCTGGACGTTTGAACAGGGCTCAAAGGCAGTGGGAATCTCCTTTCCTACTAGCTTGGAAGACCTGGTTGGATAAGTCCCAAGCAGCCTGGTCTGAATGTGGTATTAACTCAGCTTTGAGAGGTTGGATTAGGAACAAACACCCTGAAGTTTCTTCTAGCCACAGTGACTGCATGTAGTGCAGAGATTTGTTGCTAAAAGCTTTGAAGAATGCGTTGCTTACTAACCAGTGCTCTTGAGAAACATACACGCCACTTGTGTAAAGCAGTTCTGTCTTTGGTTCTTGTATGACTCCTTCTTTGTATGTGAATATTTAGATGTTTTCTTAATGGTTTATCCTATGCTTCTGTTCTTCCTGAAGCGTGGCCTCTGTGTATCATCCCGGTATTTTCACCTGTAAAAATGCTGAATGTCAGCTATCATATACGTCTGTAAAGATGCTTCTTCCAATTTGCTGGTGGTAACTGAAAACAATTACTTCTTGAGCCCATGTTTTCAAATCACGACTGTTCCATAAAAGTTGGCCTTTGGGCAGAAGCTTCTCAATGTGTTCTGCACATTATTGAATGGAAGCTCCGATACGCAAATGCACAGCTGAAGTAACTGCAGTTCTTTCTTCCAGACTAAATACTGGAGAAGTTACATGAGCAATTGTAACTTCCATGGTGCATTTCCTACTCAAAAGATCATGATATACTTCCTTGCTAGAAGGCTTTTTTTTTTTTTCCCCAAATTACTCATGTTTTAGGAATTTTGGTGTTTTTTCTTCCTGAACAGCCACTATTGAGAAAGAAATGAGAAAACTATTTAACATCCCAGCTGAGAAGGAAACTAGGTTATGGAGCAGGTATGTGAATAACACTTTCGAGCAGCTCAGCAAGCTGGATAGCACTGTGCAAGATATGGACCTGTATCATGGGCAGGTAAGGGGCATTCCCCCCCCCAATGCTCCCAGTAAAGGATGGCAGTGTACACTAAAAGTGCTCTGCAATTTGCAGTATAAGTTGTCTTGAGCCATGCTTTATCTCTGAGTTCACCGTTTCTTAGATTCTCATGTGCTGTTTTCTTTCACTGTCATATATGTTGAGCAAATACTGAGAATGTGATTTGTTAATGATTTTGCAAAATAGGTAGCAGATTTTCAGTTGGCTTTTTTATTACCTGAACTCTCTTTCAGGTTGTTCTAATAGAAGTGAAAAATGAAGATGACACCTGGCCCATACAGCATTTCCTGACAAAGTGAGCATATTCTCATGACTTCCACTATTTTGTCCAGCTTGTTTACTTGGTTTTAGTCACTGTGTCTTCCATGAAAGCCTAGTTATCGCTGCTTATTGTAGATTTCTTCGTTTTGGATGTTTTGGAGGATGTAAAATCTTGAAGAAAAGCATCCTTCAGTTGTTCTACAGCTGCTTTATTGTTTTAGCAGCAGTCTTCTGTCCGAAAGCCCATTTCATATAGGTTGTGTAAGGATTAAATAGCTTAGGTTTCTGCAATGGTTAGGAGACAGAAGTGCTATTTATGTTGAGCTAGTCAACTTAAAAAGCTAACTCTGCAGACTGTATAGTGAAAATCTATATTTTACTGCTCTAGAAGAAAAAATGGATCTTGGCATATATTTCCAAAGCTGCCAGTAGTGTGAATGCTCCGAGTTCTGGTAGTTCCCCCTTTAAGAGGGCATAGAAACAGTGTGACAGCCAATAAAAACCACACCAACAATTAGAAACCTGTAAGTATTGACACAGATCTGCTATTCTAATCTCTAGAGAAGAGATGAGTAAGATGTGTGATGAAATATTGCATGTATATAGTAAGTTGTATGCAGTGGTGAGGAACTGCTGTTATCCACTGTTACGCTACAGAAGGTAAAATCCAGTGAAGATGAGGCCATCAGACTCGATATTGATAAAGGAAATGCTTTTCTGTACAGTGTAGTTAACTTATGGAACCTGCTGCCGATTGATCTCACTGAGACCAAGGTCTTCCTGGAGTTAAATTTAAAGACTGGGGTCAAGACGGGACTGTCACAATAAAACCCAGTTTTGAAATGATGTAATTTCTTTGAAATACTGGGCTGGAGAAATGGATTAGGAGAACCTCCACAGGATCGCTATGACCTTCCTATACAAATGCACTGTGAAAGGCACGTAAATAGTCATATCACATACATAATCGAATACTGCCTGACAGTTGGCATTAGAGAGGCGGCTGTGCACAGCCCACATCCTAAGTTTTTGTTCCCACGTGAAGCAAAGCTTCAGCCCAGTAGTGCTCCCAGGCCTCAGGGTTTATTTTAGCAGCTAGCCTTAAAGACTTTTAACCTACGTCTAGTGGTATTTAAATAAAAATGGTTAGTGGGATGTAGATTAGTATTTTCTAATGATGCAGGAATAAAGAAGTTTTTGACTTGATGCTGATAATGATAGCTGAAAGAATTACATAATTCCTACATACAGGATTATCTGGTCCTTTGGGCTATTTACTTTCCCCTCATCTCTGTTTAACCATGCGTGTCTGTTCCACATGATGTCTTCCTTATCCACTTGGGTGAGTTGCTTTAGTAGGTTCTGCTCTCTGGCTTTTGTGCTCTTATTTAGTCTTGTGGGTTAAACGTATATTAGCCGTTTGCTCAGAAACCCTCTTGGAACGACAGAGAGAAAGAAGCAACTGGCCTGCCCGTTCTCTGTGGGACTGACTGGTGTGTGCTGCTCAGTGCACGCAGCGCTCATCAGACATTTCTATGTGGCCAGTGCACGGGCAGTCCCTGAAGAGAACAGTATGTCTTACGGTCTGTTATGACAAGCCCTCCAGGACTGACACTGTGCAGTCCTACACCAAAGGTGGCTGTGCTGTGTAAGACAACTTGGGACAAAGTCTGGGGTTTAAACTTTTTTCTGTTTGAAATGGAAGGAGGAGGAAGTGGAGAACTTCTTGCTCTTGCGTAGACAGATAACAAATATGATGATGGACACGAAGTATTTTCCTTAATGCCTTCCATGTCGTTTTATATCTTTAAACTATTAATAATGTACGGCAGTCATCTTGCTAGATCTTCGTGTTGAGCAGGTGTTGATGGCCTGGGGAGCTTTTCTCCTGCATTTTGGTACTTGCCCTGTTACATGCCTTCACTCCTCTCAGGTGCTGGGGATGGGTGGTTCATGCGTATATGCTACTATTTTTTTTCCTGCTGTTCTTCACAGAAGTTACTTCACACAATTTTTAGCTTATTTTCTCAGATATTTTAAAAGAAATATTGAAGCTGCACTTTTATTTAATATATCCTTAGCAAGTAAGCTAGAACACATTTCCTGAATCATATGAGTTACTCCTTATTAATCCATTTATAATTGCTCCGAGCTTTCCCTTGACACGAGTCATAATCGTTTCTGAAGTTTATTTGGTTTCCTTCCTTTTTTGGCATATCTTGATATCAATGTATAAATAGTTATTACTCTGATCTGCAATTTATTTGATGTTTGAATATTCTCTGGCTACTTTTCATATTTTATTGAGAATTTTTAATTTTTTTCAGTATTTTCTTAAGAGTAGCTTATGAAGCTACAATGAAACATTGCCAGCATTTTTAACTCTTCTTACCAGCTGGCAAGACTGGCTAACAGGGGGCACAGGGCTGGGATGTGGTTTGTCTTCCTCTTTGAGGTTTGTGTGCACATACGTGTTACATTGAATCAATATTGTATATTTAAGAGTTCAGTTTGTCAAAAAATAACAGGCTACTTACTTACACATACAAGATTCATGGGTGATCCTGAGCAATGGAGCCAAAGAGAGCTGGTGAGAGGAAGGTAAGGGGAGTAGCCACAGGGCTGGTACAGAGCTTGTAGCCCCAAGGAGTTGTGTCTAATCCTGCCCACTGGAGAGGCAGGTTGTGGTAGGTATGGTGGTCTCAAACCTTATCTAAGGAACTGGGGGAGAAAATGTGATGGAAAAGGGTTTAAGGGTTGAGATAAGGTCGGGGAGATAGCTCACCAATTACCATTGCGGGCAAAACAGAGTCAGCATCAGGAGATTAAGAGCATGTATTAGTAATAAGCTGACAGCCTAGAGCAGTGAGGAAACTAAAAGTAAGCTGCAGCCACCTTCTCTCCTCCCCCAGGCTCTTCTGCTGCCTGCACCTGAGCTCTGGCAGGGGGATACGGGCTCTGTCCCCAACACTTTGTGTCTGATGCTCCTTCACGGTCACTCTTTTGCCCTGCTTTTTTCCTTGGGCCGCATCACTAATATTAAAAGCTTATGAGAAAGCTCTTCAGCGTTTGGAGCTCTGATGCCATAATCCACGGGGGCTGTCAAGCTCTCAGGTGCCAGTGGAGGAGTTACGAATGCCTCCTCTGCCCGTGTGCCCAAGGAAGCCTTGGGGAGCTGGGGGTCCATTACTCACTGCTTGCTGAGCACACGTGCACAAGGGGGCTTTGAGGTAAGGGAGGTTTCCTGCCACAAGGCTTTTTCCACACCACTTGCTTCTTGTTAGAGACTATCTCTTTTCCATGTGTTTGATATCCCCAGCCATTGAGTGGACTGGCCTTTAACAGGAAAAAATGGCTTTTCAACTCTGTAGCATTCCATGGGGGATATATCCAGAGGGCACCTGGCCACTGCTGTGTTAGTTTGCTGTTCCTGGAAGAACAGAGTGATTTCTCCTTGCTGTAGTTTGAAATTGCTTTTTAGAAGAGGGAAAGATTTCTCCTCCTGTTCTTCCGTTTACTGATAGCACTGTGCACTCAGGGCACTTTTTTCTTCCTAGGATGCTCTGCAGTAAAAATATGGAGGAGGTGTCCCAGGTCACTCTTCTTAGAACACGTCGTTTTTCTTTAGTTGCTCTCTCTGATCTAGGCATCTGTTCAACCTGATGCACCAGTCAGTGATGATACACGCCCAAAATTCTTGTACAATGGAAGACCTCTGATAGGCATTTTGTAGGTACATAATGCCTTATTAAATGTACTTTCAAATTCAAAACTGATCCTATTCCCTTGTGTGCTGGTGACTTCAGGGTACCCCTTCAGCAACTGGGCTAAAGATGTTGTGGGCAGGCCTCTATTGCTGTGTGAGTGCTTGCGGCAAATGCTGTGCTGTGAGCAGCATTGAGAGTATGAAATCTGCTGAAGAGGCTTTTGCATATAAGAGCTATCTAAATAGAAATTCATTCTGGTCCCAGTTTTTCCAATTAAATACAAGTTCCGTCTTTTCTTCCTTTGACGTTTATTTTGTCAAAGTATTTTTAATGTTTTTCTTTATTTTGTATTCATAGTTTTTAGAAGAAGGACTCATTTTACTGTGTGCTCTGAAGGTAACCTTAGCTCAGTTGGAATACTTCTTTTATGTCTTCCAACCCCTTGAAAGTCATAGAATCATAGAATCATAGAATATCCTGAGTTGGAAGGGACCCTTAAGGATCATCTTCTACAGCTTTTTTCTTTTTCCAGTAATTCATCTTAGCAGGTTTTGTGCTGCTCAACCACAAGGCCTCGCAGTTTCCGTACTAGATAAAGCTGTCAGATTTATACTGCTGGTCTCCAGATTTCTCTTCCCTTGCCATTTCTATGCATTTTTGAAAGGTTGTGTGCTAAGTCTCGGAATGTCTCTTTCATTGGTAGAGTAGGGGCAGTGTGCATCGCTACTGCGAAATGTGAAGTTGTGTGTTTGGGGATCAAGAACGGGAGCCCTGAGTACTTGCTGGACTCTGTGGGACCGTGATTCCCGTTCTGGGTCAGCCTCCGGAAAGTAAGCTCCTGTGTGCAGCCTTGAGGCCAAAACTAAACAACCTTGGTGGTTCAGTACGGAAATTCTGAGTGCGATTCAGATTTTCTTTTCATAATACACCGGCACACTGATAAGGGGCATGTGAAATGATTGTGTGCCTTTCGGGTGAGAAATCTGAAAAGTGGCTTAATGAGGTTTCAGAAGGAGTCAAGTGAACTGCTGGAGAACTAGCAGATGGTATTTGTACTGGCCTACTTAAAAGTTAGTATTATAGCAGTGAGAAAATTAAAAGGTTATTTGAACGCTTAAAAGCTGCTGTGGTGTATGAGAGATGGAAATTAAATGAGGAACTCTACAGGCAGCAGACGGAGAAGAGCACAAAGCAATGTCTAGAAGAAGCTGAAGCCAGATACTCAATGCTGCAAACTGAAATGCAAGTTTGTTGTGACTTCAGAGGTTATTGATGATCTGAATGGTTTATCTGTAATCTGTTGGGTTGAATAAAACCACTTTAAAACCATGATATGAGATCACAGAATTACAGAATGGTTTGGCTTGGAAGGGACCTCAAAGACCATTGAGTTCCAACCCTCTGCCACAGGCACACCACCCCCCTCCAGCCCAGGCTGCCCCCAGCCCCATCCAGCCTGGCCTTGGGCACTGCCAGGGATGGGGCAGCCACAGCTCCTCGGGGCAGCCTGCGACAGGGCCTCACTGCCCTCTGAGTGAAGGGTTTCTTCCTCGTGTCTAATCTAAACCTACCCTCTTCTAGTTGAAAGCAGTTACCCTTTGCCCTGATAGAGACCTTCTCCAGTTTTCTCTTTAGATACTGGAAGGCTGCTGGAGGTTTCCCTGGAGCCTCCTCTTCTCTAGGCTAAACAACCCCAGCACAGAGCTGGACTGGGGGAGGCTTCACACCAGGCACTGGGGAAAATGTATTTACTGTGAGGGTGGTGATGCCTCATGCCTGGCGGTGTTAGGAGACGTTTGGTTAATGCCCTCATTAACGTGCTCTGGCTTTTGGTTAGCCTTGAAGGGGCCAAGCAGTTGGACTAGATGATCTTTGGAGGTCCTTGCCAGCTCAGCTATTTTATTCTCAGCCTTTCCTCATGGGAGAGGAGACATGCTCTTGCCCTCTGATCATCCTTATGACCCTCCTCTGGACTTGCTCTAACTGTCCTCCTTACACGGGGGGGCCCAGAGCTGAATGCGGGGCTCCAGGTAGGGTCTCTCAAGAGCAGAGGAGCACAATCTTCTCCCTCACCCTGCTGGCCGCGCTGCTGCTGGTGCAGCCCAGGGTACCGTTGGCCTTCTGGGCTGCAAGAGCACGTTGCTGGCTCACATCAAGCATTTTCAGCCAGAAAATCCTGTTTTAACTTATGCCCTTCTGTATTTCTTTTGCTGATGTTTTATTTCCAAACTTGTAAGGCCTCCAGCTGTTCTGTCTCCTCTTGGCCCTTGCAGCTTGTCGTCTTTCAGTTTTTGCTCTGCCAAGGTTTTACAGTCCTATTTTCTTAGTAGCATCGAAGTATGAAGATGTGAGTTTAGCATGTATCCTTTGAGACTCAGGGCCACCTTAAGAAGAACGAGTTAGACCTTGAGGGCATCATTTCTTGTTGTGTTTTGGGTGCTTAAATTAGCGCTGCTGTGTGGGGTGTTGTGTCCTGGGCCTGTCTGCAGTCAATTCTGTGTGCTTGGTTAGGTAAAAATGGGGAGGATAAAAGTTTCCCAGTTAGCTCTTGCTACAGAGAAATTACTTAGCCTTAAAGAAACTTCTGATCCTTGGGGTTTTGCTTTTTGTGGAGCTGAAGCTGTCTGTGACAGAACATTGTTGATTTTTAGAGCCTCGTAGTTCTCTGTTAACATGGTGTTCCCGTCCTTTTCTGGACAGGGAGAGGAGTTGTGTGGATTAGTCTGGGACTCAACTGGATAGATGGAAAGTTACGAACTTTTCCATCTAAGTTTTTTTTTGTTTTGTTTTGTTACCATATAACAAGGCTCCTGGTGTTCAGACAGTCTCCTGAGAGAGGACTGCCTCTCATTTCTGAGGCAGGCCTATACAGCAGAGGTCCTTTTTTTGGCCTTCCTAAAAAGCTTTGTGCACCCCTTCCAGTGTCTCCAGCCCCAGTGTGCTGAGGGTTGCTCTGCACTCTGCATGCTGCTCTAGTGGTGCGCCTTGCTCCCTGAGGGTGTACTTGTATCGACTAGGTTCAGTAACAAAATGCTTTATGCTCACCCTAGCACCCTAGTTCATGCTGATTACTGTTCTGGTTGAGTGGGTGGTCTGGGTTTTAATTGGAGGAGGACTTATGTTGTGGTGTTTAATGGGGGTGAGTGTTTTGTGGCCTGGGATTTTTGTTTGTTTCATGGTGGTTTATGAGTAAACGTAAATCTTGCTGTCCTGTCGCTTGTGCCATCTGAATTACGTTCTTGTTTTGGTCTGGGACCCAGATTTTGGTTTAAGCAAGAATTGCTACTCCTGCTTCTGAAACTTTTCTCTGATGTTTCTGTTCCAGACAAATGTTTGGAAACGTGATCACACAGATGAAAGCAGAAAAATCTGTGTGGAGGGACTAGCTGTAAAGTGGCAAGTCCTTGGAGTTTTGTGGGAGGTGGTGCGGGGGGAGACAAAAGTAGTAGCACTGTTTCTACTTCTTTTTCCTTTCTCCCAGATCAAGCACTGCAACTAGCAGAAACTTTACTACCTCTTCAAAATCATCAGCAAGTTCTTATTCCTCAGTGTCTGCCACTTCTGTCATTACTAATGGTGATAGCAGTAACTCCTATGGACTGAACAGCTCCCACCTGGGCAGGGGGTAAGAGCAGGAATGTTCTTTTGTTTCTTCGTCCCTTGTGTGAATTCTCTTGTGCATCCTTGCCTGTATAGAAAAGGAGTGTAATGGTGCCGTGTGAGGAGTTCTGCTTCTCTTGTGTACCTGTCATCAAACCTTGCTTTTGAGACAACTAGGTTCTGCAGTTCCCTGCTCACTTGGTATAGTACGTGTGTTATAGTTACTGCTAGGGTTTAGCCCCATTTTGAGGGGACTGGGAATACGAGGGAAAGGATATATTCTTCTCTCCACCTGCCAGTGTGTTAGCAGCCTTTCCAACTAGAGACTGTAACTTCCTTGCTAGCTGTTACAATACATCATATGGATTCTTATACTAGATTTGCTGCATTTGCTGTGTACTTGCAGACAGAGGAAATTAAGGTTTTACAAAGCATAAATTAATATCAGACTGTAGCAATTAATGTTTCCAAAGTTAGCATGTATACCTCATGATCCTGATATCCAGTGTTATCCAGTGATGAAGCAGCAGAAACACACAGGCTGCTGCCTTTCATTAAACAATTTTTCTCTCGTATTTGGTGTGAGTCTTCAACATTGTTGAGACCAGGTAACTCACTGTGTTTTCTTTCTTTCAGAGGTTCTGGATTTGCCTGCAACTCTTACAGCTGTGGGGACTCTGCTTCCCTGTCACAACCTGGACTTTGTGGACTCAGTAACCTTGGGAATACCTGCTTCATGAATTCTGCATTGCAGGTAAAAAATGAAAGAAGCACTCATCAGAGTTAAATACAGGAACAGTCCCACAGAATTTGTGACTTTCAATCTGTGGAAAGAAAAGTGTTCTGACAGGGTTCAATGAAGAGACCACTACTAGAATGGGAAAAAAGTGCTTAGGCAACAAGGATCTGACATGGAAAATGTTTTAATACGTGTGCGTTAGTGGGATGAGCATTCTGGCCATTGCGCACAGTTCTGGGGTCTGTTGCAGATGTGGTGAGAGTTGTGTCAGACTTCAGTGTTACTCTGAGATGTTCTCAAATTGAAGTGTCAGTGGAAGTTACAGAACAAATTAACAAAATGTGGAGGAACGTAACAGCAAGAGCAGATAGCTTTCTTCTGAAAGTTTTTTTTTTTTTTTTTTTTCCAGAAGATTGCTAGCTATTGCTTTGCTGAACTATTAATTACAGTAGTATTAAATACATGCATAAAATTACTCCACACCAAAGGAGTAGAAGGTGACAAATATGATGTTAGTTTTAAAGAAATTTCTGAAGATGAACCAAGGAGCTACAGGCCAGTGAGCCTTGAGCCTTACATGCCTTATGCCAGATGAACTGGGAGAAACTCTTCCAAAGAGAAGGCTTATACTTGTGGGCAAACACAGTGTAGCGGAAAAGTCAGTGAGGCATCTGCAAAGAGAAACTGTGTTTCAGAAATGAGACTTTCGAATGCTGTGGTCTGTGGTGTGGTTACTTCCTTATTTAAGCGATGTTCTGAGTTGCAATGATTACAGTATCCCACCCTCCTCATAGATTTTGGATTTTTCTTCTAAGTATATACTCAAACTCTGTTTCACTGAACTGTTTATAACTTAGCACATGTTCAGGTGTGAAAGCTGGGTTTGTTATTTCATTGTCACGCAGATTTATTGTCCTGTGCAGTAAATTAATTTCCTTAATACTTCTTCAGTGTCTGAGCAATACCCCTCCTCTGACTGACTATTTCCTGGAAGATAAATATGAAGCTGAAATAAATCAGAACAACCCCCTGGGGATGAGAGGAGAAATTGCAGAAGCCTATGCAGAGCTCATTAAACAGATTTGGTCTGGGAGACAGTCTCACGTGGCCCCACGCATGTTTAAAGTAAGTATGATGTGTTCTTGTAGCATAAGTCTTTGACAGAACATGCCTTCCACAAATTCTGGTGTCCTGAAAGCAGTAACAACAGAACTGCCTCAGTGTTATTTCATGTTTTAATTAACTGCTTTTCAGGAGAGTAGGAAGGAACTTAAGTCAGTGAGTAATGTCATAACCTGGAAGTAGCTACTGTTTTTAACATTAAGTGCCTTACTTAGTAAACCTGAGAGTTGTTTTTGGATGTATCGACATTACCTTGCCTTGGTGTGTAGCAAAGATCATGTGAATTGCCAGCTGTGATTTTAAGTAGTGAGAAGAGGTGTACAAGTTATAAATCTAAAAACTGGAATTTATAAAGTAGAAAGTGAAATAGATTTCCTTGTCTGCCATGTTATTTATTGGTTCAATGTTCCTAATCTTTCATCATGAAGAGCTGCTTTCAGCTAAAACACTGGCATGTAGCAGTTGTATACACTCCCTCCATAACAAAAAAAGTCTTTTGTTCTAAATATAATGTGAAGATGCTGCACTGCACAATGACATAATGAAAGCATCCAAGGTACATTAAGAGTTTGCCTCTGTAAGTGCAGTTTTAGTAATCTGAGAAAGAATAATGTCCTGAATGCACAAAACAAGCAATGAGCTGATCTTAATGTAAATTTACACCCTGTTGCTGTAGTATGGTCTCGAAGTTGAGGATAAATGATTTTGTGACCTGGAGCAAAAGTCTTACGGACTACAGAAATTGTCCTCTGTAGGGCTGTAGGTTGTTATGCATCAACAAGATGTTCTTTAATATCCATGACTTGGTGTTGGTCGCACAACATCTACCACTATTAAAGTTGTTCTGTAAACTTGTGTTCAGAGGAAATATGCAGAATCAGTAGCGGACATCAATAAAAGTGTCTTAATGTATGTTGTTCTTATTTAAGGCGGGAATAAGCATTACTTCTTACTTCATAGAGCAGTATTGCTTGTGACTTTCTAATATTGTTGCAGATAAATGACAGCGTTTGTCTCAGCCCTGCAGTTTGGGCTCTGTTGCAGTTGTCGTCTTGAGCGGTTAAAATGTTCTAAGCATAATTCTGGAAGCATGTTGGGTGCCGTATGTTCATGAAAAAACTTCTGATGGTCACTTGGACAGACTGCTCCTTTAGCTAATTGTTGAAAGGGATGCCACAGGAAGCTGTTGTTTTTAGAAGCAGGAACACTAACGGGCAGTGTTGTGCTGCATGAAGAAGCAGAGGATGTATTTGGGTGTGCTGTTCCTGCCTTTTGCTGCCCAGGCTGTTATGTCTTAGAGCTTCATAGCTCTTTTTTTTTTTTTTTTTTAAAAAAAAAATAGCTAGAGGCTACTGGTGACTACTGATTTCAATCTAAATTCTAAGCCAATTGTGTTAGCTCACAAGCATCTTCTGCAAGCATTTCCAATCTTGCAGCCCAACATCTTCAAGCTACTGTCATATAGCAAGTCTGCATTGTGGGAACTGTAGGCTTCTGTAAGAAATTAAAAGTAAAAAATGCATCAGACAGGTAAGTTTTCCTAACTGAAACCAGGACAGCTGGTTGTTTGCAGGTTCCTAAATTAACATTGATAGTCTAGATTTCCGGTGTTACAGCACTAAATGCATTCTTCTCCCTCAGGTGGTGAGGGATAAAGTAGAAAATAGTTTGGAATATTATCTTGGCACCCTCTGTTCTGTTAGCCTCCGCCTCACTGGGGTCTGCTACTAATACAAGGTAGCATGGGGTTGATTTCTGCAAAAGCTAGGACGTGTTTTTATTCCACTTTGTTTTATACACAGCTTATATTCCCCCCTTCTAACTCTTGAATCATGTTTCAGACACAGGTTGGCCGGTTTGCTCCTCAGTTTTCAGGATACCAGCAGCAAGATTCCCAGGAGCTGTTGGCTTTTCTTCTGGATGGCTTACATGAGGATTTGAACAGAGTGAAGAAGAAGCCCTACTTGGAGCTGAAGGATGCTAATGGCAGACCTGATTCGGTATGGTGCCTTTTACTTGAGCGTAGGGCATCCAGTGCCTCTGAGGGGGCATAACTAAGTTTTGTGACATTTGCCGGCCTTCCAGTCCACAGACCGCACAGACACCTTCTCTGTCAGTGTACCTGGGAGGGGAGAACCCTGCCATGCTTTGTGGCCCATTGTGGTGGTTTTACTCAGGTGGGCGGCTGAGCTCCACCACAACCTCTCTCTCACTCCCCCTCCTCAAAGAGGAACAGGGAGAAAATATGATGAAAGGGGCTCAAGGGTTGAGATAAGGATGAGGAGATCACACAGTAATTATTGTGACGGGCAAAACAGACTCAGCATAGGGAGATAGTAAGATTTATTGCCTATTACTAACGAGCTAAAGAAGCGAGAAACAAAAGAAAGAAACCAAAAGCACCTTCCCCCCATCCACCTTCTCCCACCTCCTTCCCCCAAGTGGTGCAGGGGAACAGGGGAATGGGGGTTATGGTCAGTCTACAGCACTTCTTCTCTGCCGCTCCTTCTTGGTCACTCTCATCCTCTGTGCTGTGGGGTCCCTCCCACGGGATGCAGTCCTTGCTGAACTGATCTGGCATGGGATTCCCACAGGCAGCAGCTCTTCAAGAACTGCTCCAGATATGGGTCTGTACCGTGGGGTCCATTCATCAGGAGCACACTGCTCCAACCTGGGTCCCCCATGGGCAGCAGCTCCTGCCAGGTCACCCGCTCCTGCGTGGGCTCCTCTCCATGGGCTACAGGTCTGGCCCGGAATCTGCTCCGGCAGGGATCTTCCACAGGCCGCAGCCTCCGTCAGTGCAGGTCCACCTGCTCCACTGTGGTCTCCCCCACGGGCTGCAGCGTGGAACCCTGCTCCACCGTGGTACTCCATGGGCTGCAGGGGGACAGCCTGCTTCACCATGGGCCTCACCACAGGCTGCAGGGGAACTTCTGCTGTGGTGCCTGGAGCACCTCCTCCCACTCCTTCACTGACCTTGGTGCCTGCAAGGCTGTTTCTCACTCCTCTCACTCTCACAGCTGCTGTGTGGCGCAGCGTTTTTTTCTCTGTCTTAAATCTGCTCTTACAGAGGCGCAAAACAACATCACTTATTGGCTCAGCCCTGGTCAGCAGTGGGGCCCTTACCAAACATGGGGCAGCTTCTAGATCCTTCTCACAGAAGCCACCCCTATGGTCCCCTGCTACCAAAACCTTGCCACGTAAACCCACTGCACCCATGCGGTTCTTCATGACACCTTGCAGCATGTAGCTGTTGCTCTGTGTTACAGCAGAACATCAGTGTCCTTTCTGACAGACAGATGTGCTTACTGTACCATTCTGATACGGTTCTGCAGTGGAAAGAAAGGAAATTGATCTTGTGACATAGCAGCTAAATGTAAGATTGCAGTTATTACCATAACCTTGTCTCTTGACTACTCAGGCCCACCGTCTTCCTCCTGGTAGCTTCCTCCAGGTAGTTTGGGCAGCAGCTTTTGCATCAATTAAAAGGAAATGCTTACTGTGCAAGCTGTCGTATTTGCATGTGTTATTGGGTGGAACTGAGGATTTTCTTAAGTGGAGTTGCCCAGGTGGCTCTCGAGAAAGTGTCTGGATAAGTGTCGTGGGCATGGGGATGTAAGCAGTGTTCTGGTAGACAGCAGCATGCCAGACAAAATGAACTTAGAGGGCATACTTCTCAGGCGTGCTCCCCTGTGGCCTCTAGGTGAATGTAAGCCATCAGCTGCCAGCCTGGGTTGAACAGGGAGTTTGAAATCACCAGGCAAAGCAAAGAGAGAAATTAGTTTTATGCAGAGTTGATTGACTGTAACTTGGTACTGCTGTGGATCTTGATCACCTAACATTTGGTGACCTACCTGCCTCTCCTGCAGAGGCTTGACTTCATTTTTCCTCCTTTCTGGTGTTGTGGGAGTGGGTACGCTGATGTAAAAGCAACTTTACGCTGTTGGGCTCCAGTTACCCACTCTACATAAATACAGAAAACTAATTATTTTATGCCTTGTTCCTGACAAAGTCCTGAAAAATCACAAAAATCTTCTTCCTGCCTTTTTCTCTGTGTTCTGTCAACACAGGTACACGAGCTTTGTTTCTCTGTATTGTTAGGGTGGGGTAAGGCTTTAGGAGCTGTTAAAAGCCAGGTAAAACAATTATTTTTAGGAAATCTGTGTGAATATTTGTTTTTTTCCTCTTAACTGACAATAGTATAATGTTTTTTGCCTTTTCATGCATAATACAGTGCATGTAGCAACAACACAAGAGGTATATTTAGTCTCTTTTTTCCCCTCCAATAAATGGTGGTAGTTGTGGGATGAAAAGTATGCCCAGCATGCCTTCTTTTATTTAGGTACTTCCATTTCTCTTGGTGTAGGAGGTTCTCAAATGTTTCTGCCGTGTTTCTGTATTGCTGCAATTATTGGAGCTAATTCCTCAGTTCTCATCTCAGCATCCTGGTTACTGGCAGTAACTTTGGAGGGGGTGTGTATGGCACTTGATGTGATAAAGTGAAGATGCTCTCTAAGAAATACAGTATTGTGCCATAACCTAAAAATCTCATATTAAGATGAGCCTCTGATCACATCAAATAGACAAATGCTAGTTACTTGTCCTTACGTGAGGAATTTTTAAGTTGTATTGTGGAAGTCTTCAAGGCACCTTAATTTGCCTTCTTTTATACTTTGTTGTCAAGTAACAGACCCTTCCACGAAGAAGAACTATGTTCTTGGAAGCTGTAATCCATTCCTCCTGGGATAAAGCAGAGCTAGCAGCTTTCTGTTCTGTTCGTGTAACCCTGTCGCTGTCCACTTGCTTCCATTCATGCTTCTGGCTTTGCTTGCATCAAAGCAAACGTGACCAAGTGACTTGGCTATGATAGATGAATTACACTTGACTTAACTCAAGGCCTTAGTTTCACTGAGAAAAATCTGTGTGCGTTAGGCTGGAAAGAGGGTAGCCCCCCTCACCCCCAATCTGTGAAATTTCTCTGTATCTGTCAGTATTAACTTTCTGCATTTTCTTTGATCCCTGTGCTTGCAGAGCCTTGGAAGTGTTGTTGAGAAATGTTTTTTTGTTTTTGTTTTACAGGTGGTAGCAAAAGAGGCCTGGGAGAACCATAGGCTGAGGAACGATTCTATCATTGTGGATATTTTTCATGGTCTCTTCAAATCTACACTTGTTTGTCCCAAATGCTCTAAAGTTTCTGTGACCTTCGATCCCTTCTGTTACCTAACCCTTCCGCTGCCTTTGAGGAGAGATCGTCTCATGGAAGTCACCCTGGTATATGCAGACCCGCAGCGCAGACCTGTCCAGGTGAGGCATGAGTAACACGTGAATTTCTTTTTAATCTTAGTCTCTTTCTCTTAAGTTTTAAAGTTGAGACATTTCAAGTAACCTAAAAGACACTGTCTGCCTTTGAATCAGGTGGGATGGCCTTTTTTAGTTGTAAAAACCGGGATTTAAACGTGTGAAATCAAAAGGCTTTATAAAAACTCGGTTCATGAGACCAGGGTCATGGCTCAGCTGAAAGTGGCTTAATTTTTCTTGAGATGAGGTTATCTGTGTGATATGCTGTCCTTTGAAGGCAGTAATATGTTTACATCATCATGTTTACCTCATATAAAATGTACCTGGGAAAATGTAAAGGTGAAAATTCTCTGACTCTAAATGAGTAAGGCTTTGCAGTTGCAAACAATTGGAAAAAAAAAAAAAAAAAATTCCTTTTGCAAAAAAAAAGAAGAGAATGACTTGATTGCTTTTAAAGCCTGCTCGGTTCCAGGGTAGACTAAATTTTTTTCTCCTTTTTTCAAATAGGGCTGTTGGTGAGCGCACACGTACCTGAAGTACTCTTCAATATTTGCATGTGATGTACATTAAAATTTATTATTTGTACACACACTGTTACTTAGGCAGTGAGGGGGCTGGTAGATACAATAGGCTGAATTAGCCGTGAATTTTCATCCTGCTTTTTGTACAACTGTGAAAGCAAGGACAGCTGCACTTGTCACCAAGGCTTTGTAAAGGGGAGGAACAGAGGGGGAATTCATTGAGAAGCTGAGCAAGATTACTGGTGGAATAGAGGTTGAAAGGATAAATTCTACTTTGAATCAAGATAAACTGAGCTTTCAGTAATTGGAGCTCTTCTAGATGAATTGGCCATGTGCCTGTTCCATGCCTGCAGTCTCCCTGTAAGCAGTTAGTTGCGTTTTGTGATCTCCCAGTTGAGAAGCCAGAGGTATGCACCACTACCTCTCACCTCTGGTGTGTGACACCGTATGGGTTGTGCCAAGAGAAAGTGAACTGAGAGCCTGTGATGGCCACGGTTGAATATGCACATAGTACAACTGAGAAGATCCCAGTGAATAATAATGATACCTAGTTCCTTTTAGTCAAGGCAAGTGAATTCCACCTAATTCTCTAAACGTGTGCCTGTCTATAACTACTACTGTCCCTTTGAGTCCTTCTCTAAAACATACAGTACCGATTCCTTGATGAAGAAAAGATGCCCTGCTAAATCAAGCTGTAGGTGTCTGCATTCTGGTGCACCCAAATCTTGGCATTTGTGCACATTTCTGCTTGCACAACATCAGCTAGCCACTGTAAAAGGTCGTATGTCTATCTCTGGAGAAGTGTTCAGAGCGCTGAAAGCAGACTCGGTGGATTATCCAAAGTTTAGCATCTGAGGTAGGGCACTTCCCTACAGACCTGCAAGATGTTTCTGCTGTACAGGGTGAAGGGTTTCTTGAATTGTGCCACTCTTACTTTTTGTAGCTCCATGCATGTGGTGCACAGACCCTGGCCAGCAGCCAAGCACCCACACAGCACCTCGCTCCCCACACCCTTCCCTGAATACGAAGGGAGAAGAATAGGAAGAAAAAAAGCATAGTTTAATAGGTGAAGGTGAAGTGGGGATGACGACACAAATAACATGAAAGAAATCACTCACCACCTCCCACAAGCGAGCTAGTGCCCAAATCACCCCTTCTGTCTCTAACACAATTATTTTTGCTGAGCCTCAGGTTGTAAGTGGGGAATAGCCCTTTGGAGAGTTTGGGACAGCTGGCCTGGCTGCATCCACTCCTGGCTTCTTGCCCGCTCCCAGCCTATCTTCTGCGAGGGCAGAGCGGGGAGAAAGAGAGCCTTGACACTGCTCAGCACTGGCTAAAACATTAGTGTGGTATCAGTATTGTTTCAGCCACAAATTCAAAGCATGGCATCACGTAGGCTGCTATGAGGAAGATTGACTACATCCTCGCCAGGCCCAGTGCAGTGTAGTGCCCCGTGTGTCCTCTGCTGGGTGAGCTCTGAGAGTATGTCTGGAACAGAGCTTTTAAAAGAAGCAAGCTACACTCAGTGCAGATGATGTTTCCAGTCAACTGCAAGCTTGAGTCATCTGATCTGCTCAGGTAGATCCGTCCTCTAATGCAGTACCCACAAGTTTGCCATCCTGCGTTTCGAGATCAGGGGAGAATGGCTATAGGATTTCTTTAAACACGTAAAATAACCCAGCAGGGTTATCTACTCAGCAGGGTGTTGTGTGTGCTTTTTTTTTTGTATTTTTGTATGTGTGTGTGTGTGTGATGCTGCAATTAAGCCTTACCAAAGCAGGAGGCCAGCTGTTTAAGGCTCTTCTGTTCCCTCCAAATCCTGGCTTTGTAAGGTAGACTTGAAATCCAGAAAACCTTGATGTGTGTGTCTGTGACCTTAACGTCAGCAGAACTCCTACAAATTTGAAGTTTTGTATCCATTGGCTTGCTCTCTGCCTTACATGGGTTCATTTTGCCTTGTGTAAGCCTGATGTTATCTTTGTTTCTAGTACCGGGTTGTGGTGCCAATGATGGGGGCCATCTCAGATCTGTGTGAATCACTCTCCAGAATTTCTGGGGTTTCTGCAGAAAATGTAAGGAAAAATTTTAACATAGTGATTTTTATAAATGTTTTTTTCTTCTGGAAGCATTTTTGATGTCTTAGCTTTTAAATGGCTAATAAGCTGAATCATATGTTTCTGTCATTATTCCATTAGAAGTTTGAATACAGTTTTTTTAAACTGTAAAATAAAATAAATCATTAAAAAATGGCTGTATTCTATTCACTCAAGCATTTCTGATAGTGTAGTTTCGTAGTAGTGTGAGATGCTCAGTCTGTTTTGGGTCCAGCAGCCGTTGGACATCCTTTTGGTAACAAAGGGATCAGGTGAGCTTTTTATAAAGTGAATGACTTCATAGGTGATGGGGAATGTTTTCAGGATGCTAGCGTAGCACTTTGTATTATATCAGAGCCTGTTGTTGCTCCGATGTTGAGACTTGTGCTGTTGTTTCTACCAGCCTGATCAGCAGCTGTAGGATCTGCATCTCCTTGATACCTCTGTAAAATCACTCTGTTGCTGGCTTATTTTTTTTTCTGATCCATCTTAATGAATACAACTGGTTAGCTGCTGGTGCTGCTATAGAAAATAGATTACTGATATGCTGAAAAATCACAAGAATGAATAAACTGTTGCTTGAATTTAGTTTGCCTAAGTTTATGTAAATATTTATTATAATCTCATTGCAAATATCACTTGCTGTTCTAGATGGTGGTGACAGACGTGTATAATCATCGATTCCACAAAATCTTCCAAATGGATGAAGGTTTAAATCATATCATGCCCAAAGACGACATCTTTGTGTGAGTAGCGTGGGAAGATGCCATGATGCAAAGAACGTTACAGAACATTTGCTTCAGTTTTGGAATATAAAACCCGAACCTTTCATTTTTCTCAAACCAAAGCCTTCCTGTAGACCCTTTCCATGTGGCTCCTGCTTTTGTGCCTCAAGCCTCTAACTTTATGCTCCAAATCAGTTCAAAGCCTTGGAGGTGATGTTAGAATAGCATCAAGTCTAAGCTGTTGCACTGTGCCTCTCATAACACCGATGCATTTGTTACAGCACACAGCTAACTATGACTGGAGGTTTTGATAGACTCCTGACTGGTGCTTACTCAGTTTTTTGTGTCCGACTGCAGAGGACTGTGTAGGCTCCCCTCAGGGGTTACAAGTGACTCCAGTGAAGCTGAGGATTTGGTTGTGCTTGTTTGGTATACACGTGGTGAATGAGGTGACTTAGCTGTCTGGGAGGAGAGCAGAAGTAGTGTTCCTCTGCTGCAGCTGAGCAATGGAAAATAGCGCATGTGAAAGGTAGAACATACTCTGGGGGCTAGTAGCTGAACCTGGAGCTTGTGAGGTCCAATTCAGACCTTCATAAGAAGTCCTGTCTTTCTCACTTGAGAATATTGCAGAGCAACAATGCTGTTTCTAAAAAATTCTGCTGGTCTGAAGCCCTGCACTAACATACTCTGGCACAACCTGTACCTTGCACCGGGTGGAGTGCGGTGACATTCTGCTTGGTGCTGTTCTGTTGTGCCATCTGCTGTGACTGACCACTGCTGAGAAGGAATTGCTGATTGTTTCTGGAAGTTCTTGTTGTACCGGTTGGTTTCTTCAATAACATCTGAAGGTGAGGCTGGTTAGGGTGCCTTGGAAGGACATTTGGTGTCTGTGAAAACCATTTTGTTATGATACTGTAAAGCATTAGGTTGCAATGAAGCCTTTCTCCAAAGCTCATACAAGGTAGAAAACACAAACATAATGTTACAGTGCTCTTTCCTAAATCCAGCACGGAGAATTGCCCAGCTGCCCCTTGGGATTGTTCCTGTAACTTTGAGGAACTTGGTAATTGCAACAAAAAAAAAATTACCTATGTAATGTGTTGCGTTATTCCTCCACAGAAAACTACTGTGCCTTCATTAGCTCTGCTTCTGGGTTGCTGAGGAAGCGTTAGCTCAACTCAGCCCCGTTCGTTGCAGTGACCATTTCCTTGTGTGCAGGCTTAACTGTAAATGAGGTCATGCTGTGTGTGAGTCATAGCAGTGAACTGACCTGGGCTAAAAATAACACTACAAGGAAGAGGAGAGGCAGCAGGAGGAAACTTCGCTAATCCTATTTTTCCACGTAACCCTCTTAAGATGTTTTCTGCACTATGGGGCAGAACAAGCAGCCAGGCAGGCACCCGAGTGGGAATTAGGAGAAAGTTGTGCACCAGAACTACTTGAATGGATGATACCACCAAGAAAAAGTCATGTAAAATTGTATACAAAACCCAGCCTTTTTACTGAAAGGAAGTACCAAAACATGGCAGAGAAGCACTTGATCATGCAAAACTCTTTATAAAATCACTGAATTAAGGATAGAGGAGAGATTGAGGGTACATCAGTTCTGTGTTAAGATCCATACAGGGTGGTGACGGTGAGCAAGCCCAGTAGGTCTTCAATGTGTCGTTTTTGATCTGCGGTTCCAAGTGATTCTCTAGTGGTTTTTACCCTTCTGCTGTTACTGCCTTGTAGAACTTGAGGTGTGAAGGTGGTGGGAATGTAGTGGCACTGTCAGGAACTCTGAATCTTTGAAAATTGTCACAGAAAGGATTCAGATGAAATTAAGAATAGCTATGTTAATTTTTTTTTTCATTGAGCTTTTGCAAAGTGATGATACTAAGAACCTGCTGAAGGCGAGCTTTTTTGTGTGTGTGCTGTGTATTTTTAATATCTTTTGTGTTAAGAAACTAAGATTTTCTTTAGTTTTTCTTCAGGAAACGTTTTTATTTTTTCTTTATATGTAGCTCATGTCCTGAGGAATCCCTGAAGATCTCTGAATAAGAGCTCTTCAGCAAGTTGAAACTGTCATGTATAAGTTGAAGCTTTCTAAATCTTAAACTTTAGGACTACGAGAATGATCTGAGTTGCTTTTGGAGAGCTAATCTCTGCTTGGACTTGGTACATTGTTACTAAAATGTGAATCGCTTCCAAATCAATGTGAATATTTTTATCCTACTGGCTTCAAAACATATTTTCCATTGAGAAATGTGCTCATAGCCATGGAGTTGCATTTCTTCCTCCTGCTTCTTGCAGAAAGGATGATTTAATACCATCTAGAGGACTTCATAAAACCTGTCCTGGCACTTCCAGCTGACATACTGGCGGCCCCTTGGCATTTTCCTTCACTTCTGGGACTTCCATGGGTTACCTGCTTGCCTTTTTTTGATCAGAAGCAAATGCAACTGACTTGTACCTGTCACTACTGTTCTTCTTAGGGTTGGACTCAGGCACTGAAATGTGAATTTTCTTTTGGTGTCCTCTTCTCCAGCACGCAAGCGGCCCCATTTATTCCTCTTGTGTTTTTGGGTTAGGGATACTTTGTTCCTTCTAGCCTCATTGGGTTAGTGTTCCTAAAAATTCCTGCCTGTTATGTTCTAAGCAAGAAAAGTAGCTTGTCCCCCACGTGCTGGTTGGGTAACACTCAGCATTCATTTGCCTTAGTTGTGCTGGTAGAACTGTGGAACTAGAGCATGAGCTAGATCAGGATACGGGTCAGGTCCCTGTGCAGTGAGCTGTGTTGCTCTGTGCATCGCTGTGCTGGTATAGATGGGGAAACAGCCCAAGAGTGGGACGGTTTGATTAAACAAATACTTCTCAGCTGCTCCTCAGTCTGTAGTCCTAATGGTATGCTTCTGGTGGAAGTTATCAACAGCGACTGCAAAGTGTTTACGGCCTTCCTGAAGATGCTGCGTGATGCTTCACTAATGAGTGAGACATTAGGGGGCGTACGTTCAGGTTGCTACCGGTAACTTCAAGGTTTTCTCATATCCTAGCAATTTATTTATGTGCTTTCATTACGTGCAAACATCTTGCTGTTTATTAAATGGGGGAATGAGAAATATTTCCAAATATCTCAAGTCTTTCAATTCGTCCACCTGTAAAGAGCAAACTCGCTACACTTGAAACCAAGAGTATGTAATTGAAATCACATATAGCTGAGAAATAGTTAATTTCTCTCAAGTCATTGAAGAAGACTTGAGTGCCCAGTGAAAGTATTTTGTTCTTTGGGCTTAAATTAAGGCTAGTTCTTCAGAGAAGTGATGCAAAGACTTGTATCTTAGGACTTGAAGCATGGCTCTGTGCATCTTCCTAGTCCACAAAACCTTTAGCTTGGAAAAGATCCTCTTGGGCTGAGTGGTGATGTAGTTGGGTGTATAACCAGTCTACGCTGTATGATGTATCTCTCTTCTGTTCCTGAAAGAAAACTTTGTGTTCATTAATAAGGGGAGCAGCTGCCTTCTATTAGAAAGTAGGTGTAATGTTTTTACGGGTACAGCAGTTTCACCTAAAATTCCCAATTAAAAGATCACTATTCAACCAATCATGCTAACCCATCAAGTGCTTTTTAGCAGTAAGTTTACAAGAGTATATTACCACAAAATAAACCTCTAAGCAAACGTTCTGTAGTGTTAAATTGGCCTGAGAAGGTAACAATTGATTTATATGCAAGGAAGAAAAACTCTGTTGTTTGTCTATCATGTTTTGAAAACATTATTTTTCCTCAGAATTTGCCTAAGAATCACTGAAGTTCCTCATGTAATAACAAGAGTAACAGAAAATATGAGATTTTTAACAGTGATAACTTCTGTTACAAATCAAATGGGAAATGTGCACCATCTTAGGACGTTGTGTCTGCAGTGCAGCAAACCTGAATGAGAAGTACGTTAGCTTTCATTTGGGGAAAAATCAACTAGAGAGAGAGCTGGTAATCATGGTATCTTTTACACAGTGTGTTCTTAGGTACTAAATGTGCCTAAGGTGATGAATGCAACCTAGGGTATGATTGTTGAGGACCATGGACTTGTTTGTGGTTTACGTTAAGGATGTTTTCTAGAATCAAAAAAATCTACTGTACTTAAATTTGTGATATTAACTGTCACAGATACTCAAACTCTTTCCGAATTGATGTTTCATCAATCCCTGCACCTCCTTGTCCCTTTTATGTGCTGACTGTCTGTTCTTGTTTCCCACTAACATCCAGTGGCAAGGCTTCCTTGTTGGCAGATTGTAACGTGTACATCTCATCAGTATGTTTGAAGTCATTGAAGTTAGATGGAAAGTTCCTTTCACTAGCAAGAAAACAAAGTGCAAGTAACCAAGCGATTCAAAATAGAGTTTAATCAGTACAACATATTCAGAAATATGTTCTTAGACATACATTCCAGAAACTTATATTTAAAAATTGCAAACTGATCAGTGAGTCCTTTGTGTATTTTTTTTTTCTTAGGTATTTTGCTGGGTGTTCTCACAGGTCTCTTCGTCTGTTCCTTCCTTATCTCCGTGCCAAGGGAATTATGAGAAAAACTGTGATAAACTAAAAGCAGCACCCTTCCCTGCCTCCCACCAGAGTTCGAATAATCTTTTTTAATCATGTAATATTTTCCTCATTTGAAAAGTATTCCTCCCTTCTACTGAAAAACGCAAAACAAGGTGGTGGTAGTAACTGTCTGTGGTTGTTTGCTAGAGCGTGAGCAAAGAATGCAAAGGATGAGTATGCAGTAATGGGGGGAGCTGTGGGGCCCCAAGGCTCCGGTTTCACAAGGAGCTGCATCTAAAGTGGGTTTGTCTTGTGCCTTGCTCTCCTTGTCTCCATCTAAAGAGGTTGCCAGACAGTCCAGCAGAAGGTCTTTCACTTTGATTTTGCTGGGTTCATATTTTACATCTGCTCCTGCTGGGCTTGTGCGGAAGATAAGCTGCTGTCAGCTGAGTAGAAGGAGCAAGGCTGTTCTTTCCTAGCTGGGCATGATTTCATGACATTACTTCTTACAAATACCTTGGCATAGGAATTGAGGCTGGTAGCTACCCCTCTTAAGTTGACTCAGGACTGTCAAGTTTCAATGTAAATGGTCAGTCTCTGGCAGTATTTTCTCCAGGTTTGTTTCACTGAAAGCAGTAGGCAAATCAGAGTTTGCATGTGAAAACAATATCCCTGTTGCTTCGACAGACTTCTGATTCTAGCATATAGTGTGCTAGCCAGCGGGCAGCACACATCTCAGTTCAAAATTCAGTCCCAAATCTAACAATCTAATCTTGGTTCAAACATCTAGTACCGTAGAAGGTCTGTGCCCCTGACACTGTTTCATTTTTAAAAATAAAAAATGGCAGTACTACTGTTAGAATTATTATCTTGCTTTTGGCACTAGTGTCTGCCATGACTTACCTTTGAATTTAGGTCCCTGTATTAGGTGGTTACTGAGCAGAATCTCTTTCCTTGAAATGCTTTGCGTAAAAGTATCACTGAGCAGGAACTTGCAGATCATGCAGCAGGAACAGTATCGTAGCTGGGATGTACTCTGTTTTACTTAGAGGTGGCTTGACAAAGGAAGAGGTCTGTTGGCACAGGCATTTCAGTCTGGACTGCACTGTTGAAACAATATTTGTGAAATACGCAGTACACGGGAGGTACAGAATGTTGAACTTGCACCTTTTATAAAGTGATTTTAGTGGTCAGAAAGCTGTCTTTTTTTCCTGTTTTCACTCAAGATAGGGAGGTTGTCAACTTTCTGTGACTTTGCAGTGCACATGGGTTGTTTTGAGGCTTGCACTGTGAATTGTCATGGCCTGCTAAAGTGGTGGGAGGAGGAAGAAGAGTGCCCTTGGACTCCATTTGGAGTTTAAGCTGAATGCACAGGGTTTTTTTTAATTGATACTGGATGGGTAAGATGTATTTTTCCTTTCAGCTGATCTGTTTCTGTTTTATTGATTCTTGAGGTATATTACCTGCTGTGCACTCTGATAGTAAAACCTCTAAAAATAATTAAAAAAAAAAAAAAGAAAAATGAATAATTACTGGACTTTCAAAGTGATAAGCATTCCAAAATGAATCTGGCTCCATTTACGCAAGAGGACAACTTTTTTTTTTTTTCTCCAGTGGAGAGGGATTTGGGACTAGAATTCTCCAAGCCCGTTCTATCACAGGGCCTTGTACTGATCTCTTCCTTTTCGTGATAGGCTTGGAAGCATAGTATAGTCCTGATGAAAGATAGATTAATATTGAGCATCAGAGAAGAGGTAAGATACTTGCTGAAATAAAGGGTTATGATACAAGGAAGGTTGCTGGCATGACACATGGAGCTGTGCAGCCAAAGAGCAGTGGGACTAGCACACTTATTGCAGCATTGTAAACGTTTGTCTGCGGTCATGATGGTATTGTGAGAGGCCAGGGAGTTCTGTGGCAAATGACCAGAAAGTCATTCATGAAAAGGTGGTCTGCAAATCAATTTGACAAAATCATCTCCGTGTTTGTGCTGAATGCTCTCATTCTCCAGGCTAAGCAGAGAGCAGCATTCAGCACGTAACCAAAACGCTTACTATTTCTTTTTCTTAGGTCCCATGAAGTGCGGCCCCGCTAGGACCTCCGGCTCCCGCTCCAATGTAACACCCCCGCATGCACCATGCTGGTGATATCACATCACCCAGGGATCCCGCTGGAGCTCGGAGCCGGCCTACAAGGGGTCAGGTAAGTGCTACTGGAAAGCAGACTCCATGGCCCACTGCTGTATGGGCACGGCTCTTAGTATTTCTTCTTAGTTCCTAAGACCTAAGAAGAAAAAGGTTTTGATTGATAAACCAGATCTCCCTGTTCTCTTAGCCTGGCTAATGGAGCGTATAATGCAACGTGTATTGCTTACGTTGATTAGAGTTGCACAAATTGATTTGCAGGTCACCTTTAACCTATAAAAGCGGCATATTTTAATAAAATATAATTGGTTTGCCATACGTACTGTGTTTTTTTTCCTTCTCTTGCAATATGCTGTGTTTTATGTTTAGGTGGTCTTGAAAACCATGATTGGCTGCAGAAAGGTCAGGCTTGTTACTGTGAAGAGCTAGAACAGTTATTGCACTGTTAGGTCAGCAAACCAGCTAGCCCAGTAGTTTCGTGTGAAATCTGAAATGCGTGAGACTGTAGCAAGCTAATCTAGGAAGCTTGTTCTCAGTTGTTAGCTTGTTTACAAGAGTTTGTATCCCTTCCAGTATGTGTTTGTGTTCTTTAACCTTTAGAAAAATCTTACTGGTTGAGTACCCTCATCCTTTTTAATCCTGCTCCTCTGCACGACTTGTAAAATCCTGTGACAGACTAGTACAGGGCAACCTACCTGTTGTCTAAAAATGTTTTACTTTCAGTTTCACATCTCCTAGTTCACTTGATTGTGTTTATTCTCATGTTATGAAAGAAAGTAAACAGATGAGGAGTATCTCCATTTCCCAGAAGAGATAGAATACGTGCTTTGTTTTCACTCAGTCTTTTTTTCTAGGCCTCTGTTCATTCTTATTGTCAACTTCTGAAAATACTGTAATTTCACAGCAGCGTGTCTGGGTTGATGTGGAATGGGAATCCTGTTCGGGTGGATTTGTTTGTCAGCTTCTTCAGTAGCATTTTTCTACCCTTCTCTGTTCACTTACAAAATGTGCTCATTTTCTTGGTTGTTGCTATGTACTGACCTGTGACCCATGCAGTGTTTTCCAGCTGTATTTAATGTTACACCCCAGCTCTTTGGAGGGAATGTTTGAATAACACTGTAGTGTGTGTGGGTAGGTATGTGATAGATATCTGCGATAGATATATTACCCTGGCATTTAGCTCAGACTGTCTTCTGCTTGTAGCGCCCTTTCATGTTTTTCATGTTCCTGTGCTCTTGCTTAATGCTGATTTGCAAAGGATCAGAAGTTAGCTACTTCCTTGCTCAGTACTTCCTTTCTGAATAGTAACCACAAGGCTGAAGCTTCCGGGTGCTCTTTTGTCAGGTTGAAGGCTGGTCAAGGCCAGCCCTGCTGACTGATGCTTCACTGAAAAACATCTGTAAGCAGCTATCATGAGTTATAAAGGGAATGTTCAGTGTGGTAGCTGGTGAGCAGATGGCTGATTTATGAAACCATGTTGTGTAATCTGGTGCAGTGTCATCTTCTATTATTTCAATCAAGTTCTAGGGTACAGAAGTACAGTTCATTGTCATCTAACTCCCCCTATCAGCTCTGTAGGCTTCCTTAAAATATGGATAGAGTATTTTCTTTATTTCTTTTAATTTCTTCAATTGATTTTTAAGTAGTCTTTTTGAAGAGATTCAGAAAGTGATCCTGATTCTGATACATCTGCCTGTAATACTAGAGTACCAGCCGTTCTGCAGCAGTGTAGGTAGAGGGGCACTCGAGTAACCAAGCTGGGATGTTCTAGTAAGAAGTTTGCAAGATGCTCTCTTGAGGAGTGTTGTAAGGGTACAGCACGCTGGCTGTTCATGGTGGATGACACCTGTGTGTGGGTAATACTTAGCTTTTCATTGTTTCCCATCTGTTCCGTCACAGAGGCAGGATTTTGTACAGGACCTGTGTGAGGATGGAGTATAAATGGGGGCTGCTTTAATCAGCAGCGTAGGTGTTGTGTGAGGCAGTCATCAGAATGCTGAGGACTGTGTACATCTTGGGCATGTCGTGTACTGATCTGTTTTCCAGGAGACCAGCCTAAGGGTCTCACAGGACCTGGAGTTAATCATCGGTGATACTCTGAGTATTATGGTCATCTGTTATTTAAAAAGTACTAAGTAAAAGAATTCAACTCTTTGGTGCTATTTCTCAGGGAACTTTAGAAGGTGCAAACTATCCAGTGCTGCTGGTTAACTGAATAGCATTGATAGCCTAGAAAACCTCAGCAGTCATTGTCATTGGATTGTCATATGCACACTTGCTCCTGGAGGCTGGGATGAAACTCTCTGAAGGGATACTTTTCTTCATGCTTTCTACTGACATACATAGACTCAGGGCAGGCCTCAAGCTGGGATCCAGACTTTTTTTTTTTAATAGAATGAAGTAGAACTGCAACTCTGAAATTGTTCCACTCCCTGCTCTGCAAGGGTGTCCTGAACACAGGAGCAAAAATCTGTCTCTTGGCTCTTGAGAGAAAGGAAGTGGCTTCTCTAATGTAAGAGAGCTGTTGAGAATTGATATGTCCAGATACGTGATTGTGGTTATGTTTAGTGGCATCTTTTCATGAAATACTTATTTTTCTTTTCTGAAAAAACTTTTCAGTTTTAATGAACAAAAAGAAATACAAGCCTGGGACAGGTGACTCACCAAGTTAAAGAGCAGTATGACTTGGCATTCCTGAGATCTCATAAACAGTTTCTAATGAATAGTCTCAAAAGATTTATCAGCATGAAAAATGCAATAGTGTTGGGCTATGTAGTTTTTTGACACTTAGAAAAGCAAGTATCTGATGTTGCTGTTTCACCCAGTAGCACAAGCTGTGTCTGTTTTCTCGCTGCTCTCTGGAGCTGTTTTCATAGAATCACAGGATGATTTGGGTTGGAAGGGACTGTAAAGATCTAATTCCACCCACCCTGCCATGGGCAGGGCCCCCTCCCTCCAGCCCCTTCTGCCCCCAGCCCCATCCAGCCTGGCCTTGGGCACTGCCAGGGATGGGGCAGCCACAGCTCCTCTGGGCAGCCTGCAACAGGGCCTCACCGCCCTCTGAGTGAAGGGTTTCTTCCTGGTGTCTCATCTAAATCTACCCTCTTTTAGTTGAAAGCCATTACCCCTTGTCCTACCCCCACACCCTCTGTCAAGTGCCTCCCCAGCTTTCCTGTAGCTGCTGTTAGGCACGGGCAGGCTGCTGGGAGGTCTCCCCAGGGCCTTCTTTTCCCCAGGCTGAGCAGCCCCAACTCCCTCAGCCTGTCCTCATAGGAGAGGTGCTCCAACCCATTGTTTGTCTCTGGTCCTCCTCTGGACTCACTCTAGTACATCCCTGTCCTTCTTGTGCTGGGGGCCCCAGAGCTGAGCGCAGGACTCCAGGTGGGGTCTCATGAGAGCAGAGCAGAGGGGGAGAATCTCCTCCCTCGCCCTGCTGGCCATGGTGATTTTGGTGTAGCCTAGGATAGGGCTGGCTTTCTGGGCTGCAAGCATACATTGCTGGCTCGTATTCAGGTTTTTGTCTACCAGCACCATCGAGTTCTTCTCTTCAAGGCTGCTCTCTATCTCTTGTTGCCCAGCCTGTATTCCTGTTTGGGATTGCCCCAGCCCAGGTGCAGGACCTTGCACTGGGCCTTGCAGAACCTCATGAGTTTCACCCAGGCCCACCTCCTGAGCCTATCCAGATCCCTCTGGATGCCATCCCTTCCCTCCAGTGTGCTTACCGTACCATACAGCTTGGTGTCATTGGCAAACTCGCAGAGGGTGCACTCAATTTCACCATACATATTACCAACAAAGGTGTTAAATATTACTGCTCCCAGTTCCAGGCCCTGAGGAATTCTGTCCCTGTGTCCACCTGGACATTGAGCTGTTGACTGCAACTCTCCGAGTGCAACCATCTGCACGGCTCCTTGTCTGCTGACTGGTCCCATCCATCAAATCCACGTCTCTCCAGTTCAGAGACAAGGATATCATGGGGGACAGTGTCAAACGCTTCATACAAGACCAGGTCAGCCACATCAGCTGCTCTTCCCTTACCTGTGAATGCTGTAACCCCATTGTAGAAGTCCACCAGATTTTTCAGGCACGATCTGCCCTTAATGAAGCTCTGTTGGCTGTCACCAGTTGCCTCCTGATTTTCCATGGACCTTAGCAGAGTTTCCAGGAGGATCTGCTCCATTATCTTGCTGGGAACAGAGGTGAGACTGACTAGCCTGTAGTTCCCTGGGTCTTATTTTTTTCCCTTTTAAAAATGGGGATTGTGTTTCCCCTCTTCCAGTCACTGGGAGCTTCACCAGACTGCCACAGCTTGTTAAATGTGACAGAGGCTTAGCAACTACATCTGCCAGTTCCCTCAGCACTTGTGGATGTATCTCATCAGGTCCCATGGACTTGTGCACTTTCAGGTTCCTTAGATAGTCTCAGACCTGATTTTCTCCTACAATGGGCAGTTCTTCATTCTCCAGGTCCCTGCCTTTGCCTTCTGCCCCCTGGGCTGTGTGGTTAGAGCACTTGCCAATGAAGATTAAGGCAACAAGTCACTGAGTACCTTGGCCTTCTCTGGGTACTGAGTAATTAGGTCTCCTGTTTCCTTCCACAGAGGGCCCACAATTTCCCTTTATCAATCTCCCTTTATCAGTGATGTACTTGTACAAGCCTCTCTTGTTGCCCTTGATGTCCCTGGCAAGATTCAATTCTGTCTGGGCTTTAGCTTTCCTAACCTGATCCCTGGCTGCTCACAGTGTCTCTGCATTCCTCCCACATTACCTGTCCTTGCTTCCACTGTCTGCATGCTTTCTTTTTGTACTGGAGTTTCGCCAGGAGCCCCTTGTTCATCCATGCAGGCCTCCTGCTGTTTTTGCCCAGCTTCCTCTTTGTTGTGATGCGTTGCTTCTGAGTTTGAAGGAGGTGATCCTTGAATATCAACCAGCTTTCTGGGGCTCCTCTTTCCTCCAGGGCTTTGTCCCACGGTATTCTGCCAGGCAGCTCCCTGAAGAGGCCAAAGTGTTCCCCCAAAGTCTGGGGTAGCGAGCTTGCTGTGCTCCTTCTTTGCTGCCCTCTGAATACAAAACTCCCCCATTTCATGATGACTGCAACCAAGGCTGTCCTTAAGTTTCACATTCCCCACCAGTTTCTTCCAGAATATTTTTGTTGTGTTCACTGTCCTTGGATTTTTCTGTGAAGCAAATGTTTCCCAGCCTTTCTTTTCCTGAAGCGTTGGCTGGTCGGTGGTGTGAGCCCAGGCTATTCACTGTGCAAGAGGCTGGGGGAGTGCAAGGCCCAAGGTATTGGGAGGGTTTCTGTCTCCAGACAGAACAAACACTGCTGCAGAGATTTAAAAGTTCATTTAGTGTTTTTCACTGATGCCATGGTTTGGTTGAAACAACATCTAGTTGTCAGGGTAGCTGGGGACACGAGTGACAATATGTATGTAAATATAGGAGGTAAAGGCAGAGGGAAGGTGACGAGTTGATTGCAGGTACGTATCCTGTGCCACTGTGGGCCGTGGGAAGTGTTCAGGAAACTTTGGCACGAAGGCATGGAGTACAACCCTTTTTGTCCTTCTCAGGAGAACATGGTGGAGAGAGTTGTTGGACTGAGTTAATGTTCGTTCTACCTGCTGTGCTTCTCGGCAGTACTGATAACCTGTGGAAATACCTGTCTTTCAAACAGATACGAAGTTTGCAAGCCCACTGAGGATGGCTCAGAGTATGTTACTCTCTCCGTTTACTTTCGGGAAAAGACGATGAGGCAATCCAGCAATACTTCAGGCACTGTTCTGTTTGGGCAGCCACTACTGATATCTGTGCCGAAACACAAGCTCACTGTGGATCACTTGTACGTTGTAGTTTTGGAGCAGATCAGGTAAGCCAGTCTACGTCTATACCTGTGCAGAATTCTAGGGTTTGCTTATTGAGTTAGGCTGCAATAAGATCACTGAATCCTTTTTAGTGGGAATTTTTTTCCTTGATCTGTTTGTGGAATACCAACCAGCACTTGAATTACATAAGTGTCTGGAGGCTGTGAGGGCATCTCAAGGTCCTGGTTTTCTGGGCTCTGTAGGAGCGGGGGCTGTAACATGATGATATGGTGGTGATCCCAATGGAAGTTACCTGCCTGGTGTTGTAAAACACATCAGGAGCAGAACTTGGGAAATGTTTTGAGGGCTCTCCTGTATCTCATTTGATGGGCCACCCTAACTTACTTTGATGCTACTTCTACTACATGTAAAACTTGGTACAAGCAGTGAAAACATAAACTTACTGTTTTTTTTTTTTGTTTGACTCTGAGAGCTCCCAGTGTGTGGATGCTGGTTTGCTGAGGGGAATTGGATGGCAGGGACTGTTATTGCTGGTGGTGGAGAGGGTGCAGTTGTTCTGATGTACAGCTTCGTTATGATTGTGTGATTAAAAATATTCCCTCTGTTTAGTCGCTATGTGAAACTCCCATTGGCAGAAGAATACTCTACGCCCTTCCCAGACAAAGGAACCTGCAATGGCTCCAGCAGCGTGGCTGAAGGTAAAGTCTTGCAAAATTGGTTGGAAGCTTTTCAGCTTAAAGCTTCAGTCAGCATTTAGTTTGTGCTGTGCGTAAGTGGTTTAAGCTCCAGTAGACAGATTTTAGCTCTACATAATGACTAAATTGCACGGTTGCATAGGACTTGATGATTCTTTATGTTTCTTGAAGTTACTGAAGCGCATCTGGGGGACGGTGCACTCGTTGGTCACAGCCAACATGCGTTCATGAGGGGTAGGTCCTGCCTAACAAATTTGATTTCCTTTTATGATAAGATCACCCATCTAGTTGACCAAGGGAAACGAGCTGATGTGATCTTTTTGGACTTCAGCAAGGCTTTTGACACAGTTTCCCACAGAATCCTGCTGGACAAAATGTTCAGCATACAACTTAACAAAAAAGGCTCCTGCAAACAGCTGTTAACATGAGGTGTCAATCTAAACTTTTCACTGAAACTCTTCAATATTTGGCTTGTTTTAAATTTTGCCAGGTGACATTGAAGAGATGGACCATCAGGATGGCGGACAGGAAGGCAAGGAGAAGTTGACAGAAACTGAATGCCACTCTGATGGTTGCATGCAGATTGAGTCAACAAGAGACCTGCAGCCTTGCAAAAAGCAGCACTTCACTTTTAGCCATGTGAATTCGTATGGGACCTCTGAGATAAACTCCATTGTGGAAGGAAAACTCTTGAAATTGAGTGGTATTTATTGACCTGGTATACTTTCTTTCTCTTCCTGCTGTTGTGAACATATTTGCAACAAAATTTTTTCTTATTTCTTGTAGCTTTTTCTACGCTTGCTATTGACTGGGATTCTGATACGCGGAGGCTACTCTTTGATGAACAGGAGGCACAGGTGGTAGTGTGCTCTTTTCATAAATATTGTGTGTGTAAACTTTCATGGTACTTAAATAGATTACAGTAAACACTGAAATGTAGATGTGGCCCCATTCATAAAAATTGAGTAACCAGCACGTGATAAGTTTTTATTTAAAAACCTCCAGAGATAAGGCCTATAGATCTGTTATTGCTGATATCTGCTACCAGTGTTCCTAAAAGTAGATATTTTTTTTTCAAGTTTAGTTCATTATTCATTCAAATTTGTAAAAATAAAATAAAATTTAAAAAAACAACAAAAAACAAAAAACCAAACCACGTAAACCGAATGCATAGAGCCTGTTAGAAACCTCAGTGTTCTTTCTGTGGGCTGTGCTGAGTTACGCTTTGTAATGGAACAATCTGTTGTTACTCTCTTGCCAAAACAAAAATAATTTAACTTTGAAATAAGAACATATATCTTATGAAGGGAGCTCCCCGTTTGTTAAATGTGGTCTCGCACAAAGCAATTCTTCCATGTGTAGGCATTGTGCAGTTCAGTGCTAGGCAGTAGCTAGGTCCTATTTGGTCATGTTATATTCCAGACAATCTGTGTATGTGAAACTGTATGTTCGTTGCAAGCGTTATATGTCATAGACCTAAACTCATCACCTGGATGCAAATGCAAGTTGAAGGGCATTTCATTCGCTTATTCCAGAATGCCTGAGTTTTACCACCCTCTGGTATTGCCAGGAAAAAAATGCGGTTGCATTATCAGGGTAATACTTGTTTTTCTGTCATTTAAAACAGCAAAGATTTTGTTTAAACTTCTTGTTAAGAGGCTATACTTAAACAATTGAATGGCCAAGAGCAAGAGCTGGTTCACTTGAAAGTATGTATCAAACATGATTATTCCTCTAGGATTTGATAGCTACTTTGCCCCACTATCATTTGGTTTCTGTCAATCACTTGAATACATTTAGCTTATGTCATAATGATTTTCACATGTGTTGATTGCTCTGAATGTCTTGCAGCATACTTGAGCTATGCCATATGTTTGCAGAGCTTCACTGGGGGTTTCATAATTTTGTCAGAGAATAAGTTTAATGGTCTGATTGTCATAAGGCTGTGCAGATTGATGTTTTATTTGCTTTTTGTTGTAGCTGTCATAAAACTTCCATCATCATTCTTTGCATCTGCTTTTGGGTGTTTACAGTCCTTTTCATACCTTATAAGCATATTTTTGCACTGAGAAAGTGTTTAGTTCTGGTAAGCGCCAGCCTTATTTTATTGCTGCTGAGGTATGAGGAGTTCTAAGTTTGTTGAGGAGTCTGTGAGGATCATACCCGAGGTGCAAAAAGTGAAAAGCGTTCAGAGCACAGGAAAGGAGTGGCTGGAAGCTTGATCTTGTGGGTGGAGAAGAGGTCCAGGAAATCATCAGCAGAGCAAAGGTGGTCATGTTCATTTTCATGAGTTCAAGGATTAAAGCCTACATGGAATTGAATAAAGCATGCATCTCTTTCACTAGGCATTTGAAAAGCATTCAAGTTTGTTACAACCACAGAAGAAGAAGGCTGTGGTAGCTCTCAGAGACTGCATAGAGCTCTTTACTACGATGGAAACGCTTGGTGAACATGACCCTTGGTAAGACCCTCTTTCTGCCTGTCACATTGACCATAAAATGCTCTAACTGCTTGATTTCACAGTATTTGTCACGGGATTCTGATAACTTCCTAGGTCTGTCTCTGTCTTGGTGTGAAGAAGTCTATTGTGTTTTTGTTCAGTCACTGACTCAGTAAGCTGCAAGCATGGCTTAGTAACAGGTATTTGTTTTCTGCCTGTATTAAAATAAACAAAAAGACACTGGATGCATGCAAAATAGGCTATTTTTCATTCTGCAACATACATCTGTCTTCCAGATGCGTCAGAGGAAGTAGCTGTGATATCAGTGTGTGTGGCTACTTCACGGCTAGCATGTGGCTAGTTCTTCTACTTCACTGTTTTATTTTCAGCTTGTACTCATCCTGAAACAGTCTGAACTCTATGAAAAATTCTCATTTGAGGGATTAGGTACAGCACGTAGGTCACCCTAAGTGACCAAAGTGTGATTAGTGTGCATACAGGACATCTTTGGAAGTTGTTTGCTAGGTGTGTAAGAAAACTACCTGTAGTGTCATAGGTGCTTGTTGGTTACTAATTCCCAATGACAGGTTATTAGAGATTTGTACCTATTATCTGTTCGAGCTGCATCCGGAAACAAAACAGCAATGGAACCTTTAAGCCTTCTGTTTTCGAGCAACGTTCAATTAATGCGCTTGCAATTGGACATTTTGCCTACAAAGTGAAAGCAATCTGTAGCTTTGACACCTCTAGGGAGTTGTGTTCTCCTGCATATTCCACAAGCCAAAAATGTCTTTGCAGTTCAGTCTCTGACTTACAAGTATTGATGTATCCTCTAACAGACAGACAGAAGATTTTTGTTTACCATAGCCTTTCATTTCCTTGTTTGTACTCTTTCCTCAGGTACTGCCCTAACTGTAAGAAACATCAACAGGCCACAAAGAAGTTTGACTTGTGGTCTTTGCCCAAGATTTTGGTAGTTCATTTAAAACGCTTCTCGTACAGCAGATACTGGAGGGATAAACTTGACACTGTTGTTGAATTCCCTATCAGGTAGGATTCTTCCTTTGAGCTAGTCTGCATGTGAAGAGCTGGTCAAGAGGAATCTACTTCTGTTGTTGTGTGGGCTTGTTACTGATGTTGTAACTGGAACAGTGCTGTCTTAGGGTTCAAAATACAAGGCAGCAGGCATGAGTGAAACTCGGGTAATAGTTGAGGTGCAGGACACATCAGCAGTTTACCTGTTTCTGTTGCTCTGCTCCTGGGAAGATAGGGTGGGCAAATGTGTTATGTTACAGGGTAGATACGCTCCTAGAAAGGCGAAATGTGAATCAGCTCTGCATTACCTTTTTTTGGTTTCATTAATGTTAATCAGTTCCACACATCTCAGAGAACTAGAATTACTGTCAGGTATTGTTTCTTTCGAAAAAAAGATTAAAACCCTGGGATTGCTGTGAAACCAGACAGGTTGCTCAAAGCCCCAGCCTATACTGGTGCTTGGGATTGCCTCAGCCCAGATGCCAAGGCAATACTCCTTACTACTTCCATCTCGATTCTCATGCCTTCACATGGACACACTCTGAACTGGTTTTTATTCAGCACTTCCCTCTTGGTCTTTTGGCAGCACCTGATGAATTCACTAGGACCTGCCCTGTGTGAGAGGGTTACTGGTTCTGGTTACACTGGCACACCTACACTGGTAACATCTGGCTGTTCAGCAGAGTGCAACCCTTAGCCAGTGCTGACTGCCAGCAGAGCTTCGCTGGTGCGTCAGGCATTAGTTTTCAGAAAGTACAGGTTACCAGCATCCTGATACTGTTGGATTTCCTTCTAGGGGCTTAAACATGTCTGAGTTTGTATGTGATCCCAGAAGAGGCTCGTATGTCTATGACCTTATTGCAGTTTCCAATCACTATGGAGCCATGGGAGTAGGCCACTGTAAGTAACTGCTTTTCTGTGCTTTCTGTATGCAAGGAAATAGAGACAGAGGGGCCAGGGGAGGCTCTGTGCACTGGAGAGTTGCAGCAGCCCTCACCCAAGGGTGTCTAGGCCAAAACTTACTCGTGTTCTGTACACAAGTGAATATCTTATTGAAAGGAAGCTTCCTTCCTGTTAGGATTTGCTGAGCAGCTGCCTAGTTTGTGTAGTTTGCAGCTGCCTGGGGTCTGAATCTAATGACTGTAGGACCCTGGTTAGTAGTTGTTACAGAGTGTGCAAACTAACTGTGTTTCCAGTTAACGAGGGGCGTCATTATTTTCAATGCTAGAACATGACGACCTTGTGGAAAGGAGCTTCCTACTGGAGAGTGTTGGGGCAGAGTCTTGAGCTTAATCTGTCAGTTCAGCTCCAAGTCTCAGCTTCTTGCCCTGCACCAAACTAGAGTGTAGCTGCTCGTCCAGCATGGACACAGCATTACAGCGGCGGAGCAGAGGTTGTGAGCAGTTGAGCCAGCCAGGCAAGAGCTTGCCAGGTTCCCTCAGTGGTGTCAGACAAGGTATGACAAATAGTTGCATGTAGGCCAGAGACACAGTTCAGAGGACACACCTTGCCATCAACCTGGGTCTGGTGCCTTTCTGCATTTGCTTTCCTGACTTGTTTGCTGCAAATTTAAAGCAGGTTTACCTTTTTTCCCCTTTGTTCCAGACTTTTTTTTTTTAAAATAAAACAAACACAGACAAGTGCATGGTGCTTCACAGAATTATAGAATCACAGAATCATTAAGGTTGGACGAGACCTCCAAGATCATCTGGTCCAAACATCCCCCCACCACCAATATCACCCACTAAACCGTGTCCTTAAGCACCACATATGACCTTTCCTTAAACATCCCCAGGCCATGTTGAACATCATTCCGTTGCCCTCTGCCCAACGACCCATCCTGTCCAGGTCCCTCTGCAGGGCTTCCCACCCTCTGGCAGATCAAAGCTTCTCCCCAACCTGGTGTCATCTGTAAACTTACTGAGGGTGCACTCAATTTCCTCATCCAAGTCATCAGTAAAGGTATTAAAGAGGACGGGCCCCAACACCAACCCCTGGGGAGCACCACTGGTGACCGGCCACCAGCTGGATTTCACTCTGTTCACCACCACTCTCTGGGCCCGGCCATGCAGCCAGTTTTTAACCCAGCACCGAGTGTTCCTGTCCAAGCCATGGGCTGCCAGCTTCTCCAGGAGAATGCTGGGGGAGACCGTGTCAAAGGCCTTGCTGGAGTCTGGGTAGACTGTGTCAACGGCCTTTCCCTCGTCCCCCAGGCGATCACCCAGTCGTAGAAGGAGATGAGGTTGGTCAGGCAGGAGTTGCCTTTGATGAACCCATGCTGGCTGGGCCTACCTCATACTTTCTATCTCCTGCATCTTTTAAATGTCCCAAGTATGTACACGTAAAAGCTCACATCACACACAAAAGAGAAAAGATTGGGCTTTGAATTTTCATACTGTTACATTCAGACCTGGTGGAGGGAGTACAGCCATACAGAGGTGGTGCTGCTTACTGCTAGGGCTCAGTCCCATGCAGGACATAGCTCTAGACTCACTAGATGACACGGTGTGTTCTTGAAGCTGTGTTAGTGAATGAGGTGGGGGGCAGCTACTGACAAAGTTTGTTCTTGGGCCGTCTCGATGACTGGTTTGAGGTTTGAATGTCACTGGTGCAGTGCAGCTGTGTGGCACTACCTGAGTGGCATTCCCTCCTCCCGACAGACACTGCCTATGCCAAGAACAAAGTGAATGACAAGTGGTACTACTTTGACGACAGCAGCGTATCCGTGGCTTCAGAAGACCAAATAGTGGTGAGTACTTGGCCTGAGGCTAATCCGTGTTTGTACTGCAAGTGGTTCCTGCTTTGGGGGATGTATTTCTAGCTAGGCTACATGGATTGCTTCAGTCTTTCAGATTCTTTTCCTCTTTGTTTGGTAGACAAAAGCTGCGTATGTGCTGTTTTATCAGCGCCGAAACAGTGAAGAACATACTGCTCCATCTCCTCCCCAAGAAGAGTGTGATGGCATGGATACCAACTAAGCGTCGCAATCGCCCCCTGCCCAGCACTCGCCCACCGTGTTAGCGGTCACTCTTCTAAAGCTATGTCTGAGGCATCCGAAATTTTTTCTTCCTTCTGTAGGATTTGAGCAGAAAGCATAGCACTGAAAGATTCAGTGCTTGGGGTTGCAAAATAGCACTGGAGAGTCAGGAATAGGTACTGACACTTGTATATTTAGAGGGCAAAAATAACATATATTGGAGCTTTGATAAAGTTCTTTTTTAAAATCTGGCTGAGCTCTGTGGCTAGAGGCAGAGGTCAGGGCTGAGCCGGGCTGAGGGGCCGTAGCTGGGGTTGAGGAGAGTAAGAATTGGAGGTCACAGCTGAATGTTGTGGGGCCTGTGGAGTGGCAGGTAAGATTCTCTGAACTGGTACAGGGGCTTCCTGTAAATCCTCTGATGTTGCTGATGTCCCAAGCCCCCCTGCCCCATGCCAGGGAGGCATGTGCACCCTCTCTGGAAGCTCTCAGTTCAAATCTACATCCATCTGGCCTGCCTGTTGCCATCTCTGCCGTTGTACTTTAGTTCCCTTGCCAAGCATCAAGAGTTTCTCCTTCTTGCATCCTTTCGTCTGCTGATGCATTTCAGAACTCTACTGGGCAGTTTTGACTCAGCCTTGTAAATGTGCACACCGAATCCTGCCGTGTGGGTAATTTTACTGGAAGTAAATTGTACCTGGCCGCGTGGTTGGTGCATGCGTGGGCTTGTGTGCACAGTGGCTGCAGGATACAGGTCTTCGACCTCTGGCTCCTGTTCTTCACTAGAGAAAATATCACCTGTAAGGCTGTCCATTTCTTGTCCTCTCAATCCATCTCCTACATCCCTCATGCCACCTTCAGGCCACTCTAAGGACTTTCCTGCCTCCACCATTTCTCCATGGTTTGTGTGGTTGCAGCACTTGTATTTTTTATTTTTAGCTCATCTAAGTGTCTCCTTGGAGCTTTTACTCTGGTAAGGCTCAATTCTGTCCCCCAGAGCTGTCGCCTGTAAGGATGCTAGCCCAGTGCAATGGGTTGCGTGAGGTTTTGTCCTTTTCTTGTGTCTTTTCTTTTGCGCTGTTCTTTCAGCATTTGTCCTCTTCCCTTGAGTGTCACCCACCCTAACATCCTCTGTGAGGCTGCAGGTGTAAAGGTCCTGGCCACAGTTTCCCTTTGCCATAGCTGCTCAGTTGTTCTGCTCCATCCTCCCAACACAACTGGCAAATGCTCTTCCTGCTCCACCTTTACCCAAACTGTCTCTATTACCTGCAGGAGCTGAGGCCAGCTTTGCTCTTGAATGAGGGCTCCAGTGACCGCTGGATTGGGTCAGTCCTCAATGGAGAACTGGTCTTCCCATGGAAAATAGGAAAAATCTAGTCTGAATCGGTGGTTTTGAGGCTAAGTTCTAGCTCAAGGTGGTGAACCACACAGGAGGGTTTTTTGCTTCTCGGAGCCAAGTGCACTGGCAGAACCAAAGGCTAAAAAAGACCATTGCCTCACAAGGGCTTGTTCCCTCCACCCCCCCAAAATGTGTTCCTGCAGTCACGCTCTCCTCGCCGCACAGTTCTTGCAGCTTCACAGCTGGCCATAACTGTCACGTCAACATAACAGCAGTCATCGTTTAACTCCAGCTCAGCTCCCCTTCTGCTTCTCTCAGCAACAAGCCCCATAGGAAGTTGTCATGTGCCAGTCCCTGGATTTCTGTGCTGCAGCCGTGCGAAAGCACAGCTGGCTGCTTGCTGTCTTGTCCTGACCCAGGCAGTGGGATGGGAGGGCAGCACCTACGGCTCCTTAGCCAGGGCGCGAGGCGGTCTTAGTAAGAGGAGGAGAGAGGGCTGGGAGGCCTGTCTCTAGCTGGCACATTAGCATTATGATCCTGTTCTGCAGAATTTTGCTTTTAAAGCATTGAAATTTGAGTTTAGAGTTCAGAATTGTTTATTTGCTTCTGCAGTTCTGTTTTTTTTTGGGTTGCTTGGGATTTTTACAACTCTTAATATTTTATTTCTGTTCTTTCCTCATTACTGAGGGGAGCATCCCAAAATCAGATTTTAAGCTGTAGCACTGCACTGAATTACTCTGATCAGCATTGCTGTTAGTTTTACTTTGAAAGAAAGTCACGTGGGCATTCCAAAATGGGGGGGAGAGGAAAGGGGATTAAAAGACCTTTTTAAAGGAAAGATCTATCTGAAATAGCCTTTGTTCTCCCCTTTACTTCCTCTCCTGTGCTGACACTAAGAATCGTGTCAGTGGGGCTAAATCTGATGCTCAGATGCTGAACAGATTCTGTTGTACTGCAGAAAAAGTGGCCCAGCTCTTACCTTCTCTGACTCCGAGCTGATGGGCTTAGGCTGGTGTGTGTCTTCTGTAATACCAGACCTGTTTTTTAGACTAGCACTTTGTAAGTGGCTGGCTCTATTGTACAAAGAGGAAAATTAAAGAGTGGTTTGCACTGAAACTGGGTTTGGTTGTGTGGTTTTTTTTTTTTTTTTTTCTGCTTTCAGTAAGTGACCTGAAGCACGGGTTGAACAGCTGCTGGTTTGTGGGGACATCTGGTGCTGCAGGAGCTCTTTCAGCTGCGCCATGGCAAGTAGCGGGAGGCTGCACAGCCCACCCTGCTTTGCCGGGGGGGATTCAGGAGAACAGTGCACCGCTGTGTAAATGGAAGAGTTGGTGCTCAAAGGTTGCCTTTTCCCCTCTGCAGCACTGGGGTCCTCATCTCTGGTGGCATAACAAAGCTTGTCCTGACCTTTCTGTGATACTGGGCAGCCTCAGTTCTGGCTTCATCGTCACTCCTCTTCCTCTGCAGAGCCTGGGTGCCCTGCCCTTATCACCAGTTTCTCCAGTAGCAGGTGTTGTCTTTTGGGCTTGTGGCTGCATCGCTGGAATGGTTGTCCTGCAGTCGCTGCAGCCTCCCTTGGAGGCACGCTGAGCAAGTACCCTAAGTTCAGCTGGAAAAGACTGAGGAAGCTAGTTAAATGCAACAGGCTGGCGTGCATTTAGCACTCTTCTTAGTGTGGGTGCATGTTCAGGGAGGCTTGGGGGATTGTCTGGGGGATCGAGGGTGATTGTGAGGGCAAAAGCCCCAGTAAGAAGGTTGATAGTCTTCAGGTGGTGCTGAGGAGCTTGATCTTAGCTGGAGCCTCAGAGGGGGTTAGAAGAACCTTGATGTAGAAAAGCAGATCCTGAGTTTCGCTGTGAAATGCTGACCATCAAAGCACGGCGTGAAACTCCTTGTGACCATGCGTGGCTCCAGAGGAGTGCGAGGCTGCGCGTTTCTCTTCAGTGAAACGGGGCGGTGTTCTGGGAAATGAGGGAGGGAGGAAAACGGTGAGAAAGGGAACACAGACTGAAATTCCTATACAATGGGGAGGTCGCCTGGAAGAAAAATGATCCAAAACCAGAAAGTGGAGGACAGGGTAAGTTTTATGCAGTAGCAGAGGTCAGTGGCAAAACCCTGTACTGATGTGTGTCAAAACCCTGTACTGGTCTGTGTCCTTTGACATTGAAGTAGGAACTGGGGAAGAAGGGACAGCACACTGGCAGATTTCTGTCGTGGAGGTATTCAGGTATTCTGTATCAGTGCATGGGCATGCAGAGATCTCAGGCGAGAATGCCACAGGCATGAAATGAGATGAAATTCCCTATTACAAAATAAAGACTGGGGGTGGGGAGTGGGGAATGACCTGAAACACTAGTGCTGCCAGCGGAGCAGCAGTGTTCTGGAAAGAAATCTCTAAGGCAGAGGATGGCTCGGTGCTATGACTCTTAACAGGAGAGCAAATGATCTTGCTAAAAAGAGCAAATTGGTTGTGTCTCAGTCCTGGCCTAGCTCCTGTTTTGTTCATCCCAGATCAAAGGAGCCAAAATAAAAAGGGAAGAAACAACAGCCACAGTTACGGCAACTTCTGCTTAAGAAACATCTCCCCAGGTCAGCACTCTTCACCCTGGGGGAGAGACAGCTGAGGAGCTCCTGCACTGCTCAGTTCTGGCGCTGAAATACACAAACCAGGAACAGCTTCTCCTTGTTCCTCCCAGTTCAAAAAGGTGACCAGGTAGGAGGCTTAAAACAAGATCAGTGTTTATTTTCCACACCTAGCCCAATAAATAACTGGACCAGGGACTACAGGGCACTCCAGCCTGCATGTACATCCTTCTGCTGGTGTGTCAGGCATGAGGATCTCTGTGGTCTGCGGGGCTGTCTCAGTGGACAAGCTGTGATGTGCTTGTAAAGGTGCTTGGGAAACAAGAAATAAATGGGAAAACAGCCTGTGTGTTTGCTACGTGTGCACAGAAGTGCCTCCTCTGTCTCTGCTCCCCAAAGCCCTCTGAGGAGCCATTCTGCCCAGGAACAAAAGCAGTGGAAGGGGAGCCAAAAGTTGCTTGTATGACCACCACAAGTGTGTCCGCCAGCAAGCTGACCGGGGCAGGAGGAAGCTGATGGGGCTCTGCAGCACTGGGGAACCTTGGTGCAGGCTTGGATCGGGGATGAAGGTGAGCTGTGCTACGTTTTGCTGCATGCAAGTGTGGAGGATCTTCTTGTCCTGACAGTGTGCTCAGGGAGAAAGGTAAGAGGGGGTGGGCTGTAATCGCAGGCTGGGTTCCCCTGCCTGGTGGGCATCAGCTGTGGGGTCACCACCACCACTTTAGTGTGATCTGGGAGAAGTCTGGGGTCCCCGAGGGGGTGCTGCTCGTCACAGGGCCTGGCTGTCCTGTGGGGCTGCGTGGGTCAGGACTCTGAAAATACTCAGTGCTTTGGTGGAGACCAGGTGTCTTTCTTGTGGTGCGTGGTGAGAGGTGGGCATCTGCAATTCCTTTTCCCAGTTCTCTCCTGCCTTCTTCCATGTGAACGTCCTGGCAGCGGTGCCTGCCCAAGGCAGCCCTTCCTGGCTGCTGCGGGATGTGCCAGGGGCTCTCAGCATGGGTGTGGGGGACATAAGTGGTGCTGCTGGGACTCCCTGTGAGCAGCTCGCCAGGCTCCTGCTACGCACAGGCGATGTTTTGCTTGGAGGCTGGTGTGTATGCTTTCCGTTTGGAATTTAAAGTCCAAGCCTCTTGCTTTTTTTCAGAGGCCAGCTGGATTCAGAGGTGCTTTGTAGGCTATTTAGCCCATTACAGTTAACATGTCTGCAAATGAACCTAATTAATTGACCAGTTTTCCTCATATCTCACCTGGAAATCTTGGGGCAAAAGTGACTACTCCCTCTTCTCGCACTGTGGAGGGGGTAGCTCAGCCACCAACAGGTGCTAGAAAAGCCCTGTGAGAGCCAGCAGTGGTAAAGGGGATGTTTCTTTTCAGTTCTACATTGTTGTACAGAACTCTCTCTTTTGGTAAGAGAAGTAATGCTTAGCCTGCAAGTCATACAAGGTACAAATACCAGAGCTTTCTCTGTCACAGGTACTGATCATAAATTGTAGGTTGGCTCTTAATTGTCAGAGCAATAATCTAGCAGAAGTTGCTTTATTGCCCTCTCTCTGCAGGGAAAAACAAACAAAAAAACCTCTTTCAGAAAAATTCTTATTTATGCTTTTGTTTTCTTCTGAGAAAGCATCAAACCACAATTATTGTAAGAGGGAAAAAGATGTAAGAGGAAAAGAGGTATCCCCTTTAGAAATAGGAAGGACAACCAACACTTCAAAAATCTGAAACCTCAAGCTGCTACTGAAGATGTTAGATAACACATCAGTCAGGTCTGAGTTGTTAATGTGATGTTGTCTTGTTCAAAGACAACCAGCTACAAAGCTCTTTAAACAGATACATCCAGAAGTACAGGTACTAGGTTTTGTTTTTCAGTCTCAAGAAATGTTCAATACCTTAATTAAGTTGATTGTTTTTGTAGTGGAATTAGGAACTTCCCTTTGTCCCTAAAGCATACGTAGCCCAGGAAGAGTAAGACAACAGCTAGAAACCCACCCTGAGACCCGTTGGCTCCAATATATTACACTTGGGCCTGAGGCTCAACTTGGGCCTGAGTTATGTAACCACAGTACTGAACATGGTGTGTTTCTTTTATTCTCAGCTTTGCTAAAATACATTTTAGGTTTACATAACGTTTCTTTTCAAATGCCTTTGACAAGAAGATCCAACAGCATATTCTCAAATTCAGAAGATGGAGGTCTGTAGTTCTTCCTTAAACATGCCTTCAAAATGGAGGTCTTTCGCCATGAGCTCTTCTTCTACATCTTCTAAGGCCCACTGATGGTCAGTCAATTCCAAAGCTTCCCATTCCGTCTTCATTGACATGAAGCACAGACAGAGAAAGAAAAGTCACTTAGTATTAAAGTAGTTGTCAGCACTTTCTGTATACATTAGACAATAACTAAGAAAGTCACGTGAAAAAGGCATGTGATTTCTTTTTTAAATCAGGAGTGACTGCCTCATCAGGTATGATCGTCTAATCACGTTTGCTTCAGGGTACTCTAGCCCCGTCAGACTTCCATATACCTCATCAGTTGTCACCTCTAATTTTAGGAACAGGAATCCAGAACAATTCCCGTGCTTGACAGGGGAGAGGAGGAGTTACGCATAGCCTGCAATCTTGTAAATTCGCAGCAAAGAGAGATGCAGGTGGAAATACTGTACCTTAAATGCTTTGTTAGTATCTGCTGGCATGGCCATTGCTGCACCTGTCATTTGTTCTTGCATCACCCTAGACTGATCTGCAGCTGCAAAAAGAAATGAGAGGTTCATTCTTATTTGACTTAAACAGGACTGCTTTGAGTATAGTGCCACCAGGCTGGCTTCTTCCTAAAGACTGAAAGGTTGCACAAAGCCCTGGAATGCAACGTTGACTTGCTAGTGCAGCTTCTCGCAAGCTGTTTTGTCCCCATTCCTTATATCTTAGCTAAATTTACTTAAAATAGACAGGGGAAAAGATGGTCTTCTACATTCTCCATAAGTCTTGCCTTGCATCTAATGAGAAACGATCATTGCAGCTTTCCTGAAAATCGCTCCTTGCTAGAAACAAACCCAAACCAAACAACAAAGTTTCCACGCACCAATCTGATGAGAAGAAAAGCACAGGTTAATTACCATGGAAGCTTACAAGCAGTGAGGCAAGGGCTGGTGCAATAAGATCTGGGTAACTGCTGCAGGTGATATCAAACCTAGCCCGTGGAGAGTAATCTCAAAGAAGCTTTGAAGGCTTTTTGGTTGGAAATGTAGAAATCCTTCCCCATCCTCCCCCACAAGTCATCCCGTGGAAGAAGCAGCCAGCTCTTTCACAGAAATGACGCTGTCTTACCATTATCTTGGCCCAGGATGAGGGTATAAATGCTTCGGAGTCCAAACACATTCAGGAAGTACCAGGAAGCAGAGCTCACCCTGAGAAATCAGAATAAGCGTGTCTGATTTCAGTTCAATGCTGCCTGTGCATGGGACGCGTGGCTCGTGACCTTATTTCAGAAGCATGCACAGGTTGCTCAGGGGTTAGTAATGCACCCGGTGCTCCCAATAAATATTCAGCCTTGCTTGTGGAGGACACACGCTTACCAGGATGCGTCTAAAGTGAGCAGTTCAATTCCCTGCTGTAACATTGGTTTAAAACGCAGCGTCAGAGGAAACGGAACCTTTGCTGCAGGACAAAAAAAAGCCCAGTTTCACAAAGCAACACGAGGTAATTGCGGAACTAATTGCACAGCCAAGAGATGTTTCATTCATTGATTCTAATGTGGTCTGAAGGTAATGCGTACAATAAATACTTTCAGAAAGGCTGAAATTCAAATGTTGACTTTCATACGGAGTTTTTCAAAATGCAATCAGGCAGCCAAGCTACCCCACCTGTATCAGTGGCCGTTAAGGGGAATCTCTTTTCTGAAGGAAGCAGTTACCACATAAATAGTAAGGAAAAAGCCCCAGACCTATGAATTTGATGGAGTATTTCTGTTTTGTATGCTCTGCGTCACACGGTAACACACTGCCTGGACATGTTCAGAGGAAAATCCCTTACAGCAACTGGAAGCCCAGCCTGTTTTCTTTGCGATCATGTCCGGCACCCTGGAAACAACCTCCTGTGCTTTACCGTGGGGCCAGCAAGTCAGTGCACTTCACAGAGCAAACAGCAGCAGTGCCATAAAGAGAAACCCGGCTGCTCCCACCCCAGAGTTTCTGATGGAGCCCAGACCCAAGAGGCCATCACCCAACGCGGCCAGACCCACGGGCTGTGCTACACCGCGCGCTTACTTGTGACAAATCCTGAAAAGGTCATATTGATCCAACCACCAATGAGGATCATGGGCAGAACGTTGGTTACATTCCCTTTCATCATATCTGTCAACATGGTAGGATCTGTAATTAAGAGATTTAACGTAATGTAGGAGTGTATCACATTAAAGGCAAAGGAGTAGCACACAGCGTAGCAGTGGCTGCTGATGAAAGTGCCTTGTGTTCCCTGCTGAGTGTGGTCCCATCCCTTGCTCCTTATCCCTGAAATTAATGGATCTATTTAGACTATTTAGCTAGCTGAGTGATAATGAACAAGGCAGCTACTTTGCTCTTTACGTTTTGGGCCGTATTAATGAGTTACAGCAGTTCAGACGAGGTCCTGCTGGAGTTGGTGCAAGAAACAAACAAAAAAAACCCCACAGGAGAACATGCAGGGCTTCCCATTTCCAGCAGCACCGTGACAGTCATGGTCTCGTGAGATGCTGCAGGCAGACAGACGTGAAGTGCCTTGAAATGAAGTGACCCAACACGCTGCTGCTGAAGGGAGCGATCTCCTTCCCCCCGCACCCTGCCCCATGGTCCCACCTTGACCCTCACGTTCACCGAGCTCTTTGCCAGGGTGTTTCACCTTGCTACCTTGGCAGCAAGTTACACATTTTCTGCCCAGTTATATGCCCTGCACCTTAACATACCTGTCATTGGTGAAGGAGGCACGACCTTTCTTTTTGTTTTCTTAAAGAATCCATCCTCTGGGTTATTAAAGTAGTATTTCCGAGTCAGGAAAGACTGGAGAAAGAAAATCCAACGCCAGTAGCACCGTAAGAAACAAAAGGAGGACAAGGTTATTTCTTGCTCCTTTAAACACATTAGGAGCTATTTGATTAAATCTTTTTTTCTCAGGTACTCTTCTAAATGTATGTCTTAAAGCTCCTTACTTCTTTAATGTTTCCCTGAACCCTGAGTACTATAGCTCTGTCTCTCTGAAAGCCTTAAAATATTTCCAAGACAGAATTCTCTCAAAAGCAATCTATATCAAATACAGACCTTTTGGCACTTCGTGCAGGGTTTCTGTTAGCTCAGAACCAATCCCGGTACACCCGACGTTGTTATTCCCACAGCCTGCCTCGCAGATTTCGCTGCACGTAGCATTTGTTAGCGACCGAGCAAACGCGAGCTGCTGATCCCTGCTGTGAGACGCGAGGCTGCCCCTGCCCCTCCGTACCTGCTTGGGGATGTATTTCCCATTTTCCCGCAGGACCCTGCTCCGGATCAGGACTTGGCTGCAAAAGAGAGCTGTGGTGAGGGAGGGGAGCGACGGGGAGGGGACGGGCCGGGCCCTGACCCTGACCTGTCAGACACCTGCTCCTGCGTGAGCCGCTTGTCGCTCTGCAGCAGGATGGAGACGTAGTGCCGGATCATCCCCACGAAGAAGGTGATGAAGACGATGGGCAGCACCACCCACAGCCGGATGTTGGAGTCCAGCAGCAGCTCGGGCTCGCTCATCCCGGCCCGATCCCGGCACCGGGCCCGGCCCCGGCCTCCTCCCGGCTTCTGCTCGGCCCCCGGCCGCCGCCGCCGCTCCGCTCCCAGCTTCCGCTTCCGCCTCCCGCCGGAAGGACGTCGCCGCGCGCCGTTGGCGGGAAGCTCGAGCCGTGAGGCGCCTCAGGGCCCGGCGCCGCCGCGCGCTCCCCCCTCGGCTACCGGCGCTGCGCGACACCGCGGGTCGTGAGGTACCGCGGGGCAGCCGTGGGTCCCGAGGCACCCCACTCGTGTGTCGCGAGGCACTTTGCGTGATTTTCGTGAGTTAGGGCCAGGTTCCTCGCCGCGCGGGCCCTCGCTTTCAGCTCTTTGTCCCCCTTGGTAACCTTTGGAGGTGAGGCAGGGTTTGTTCGCTTCCATCCAAGCCCCGTCAGGAGGGGACTGCCCCTGCGGGGGTGGAAGCCTGCCTGCGGCCACCTCACCTGACTGGGCTCGCACACACCGGGCCTGCAACCCTCGGGGTGCGCGCCGAGGCTGCTGCGTCAAATCAGAGACCTCAGTTCAACTAGCTGCTTAATTTGTACGGTGTCTGGAGGAAATGCGGATCTTGTTTTTTAGGAACTTGGAAGATAGCGACGGGTCCTGCTTTTTAAATATGACAAGCTCTAAAATCCTAACCCGTACAGAAGAATGCCGTGTGATAACGGTCAGCCAGGCAATCTGCCTCCCTGTGGAAATGTCATATTTCCAGAGCGTTTTGCTTCACTATTTGCTAATCCATTCGAGAATTGTGTAAAAAAAATCTAAATTAATGTCACATTTTCTTCTGAATTAAAGCTATATGTCCTTTACTCACTTGTCTTTTTTTCCTGATTTCTTATAGGCGACACCAAACGATTTGTTACCATGGTTTCAAAACGGAAATTGTCAAAACCTGATGTTTCTGGAGAGAACTCAAAACCAGACTTGCCAAGTAGGTGCTCAGGCGTAACCTTACAAGAACTGGAAACCCGCTGGTAGTGGCAGCGGCTCCAAGGGAGAGAGGACGGGCCATAATGGCAGTTTGATAATCTCAGTAGCTAATTGTTAATTTTACTGTTGATCTTAAGCGCTGTGTTTATGAAGCTGTGTGACGCAGCACAGGCAGGCAGCGGGAACAACCGCAGGCACACGGCTGAAATGCAAAAGGGGGATTAATTCCCATCACCTTGCCAACCAGGGGATTCCTGGAGCAACATCCAGCAGCTGCACGTGAGCAGGGATGCAGGCGTTGCCGAGCTCAGGCTGCACTAGCTCACTGCCTCTAGCTGTTTATCAAGGGTTCACACAGGCACAGTTTTTAACTCCGTGGTGTCATCCTCACAGTGCTTGTTTGATCTTCTCTGTACCGAGGTTGAGAGCTCAAGTGTGTCCGATAGGATGCCTCTGAGCCTGCCAAACACCTCTATTACCTATACACAGATGTGCTACTTGCCAAATACCCAGGGCACAAACAGCAGTAGGTACGATTTATGTGCTTTCCTACACTCCTACTCCCCAGACTTTACACATTCCCAGCTGCAAGGTCATTTGTACATATTTACAATCCTCCTTGCCAGTCTTTAGTTCTGATCCCATCCCCCTCGACAGTCTTTCACTTTTAACTCCTTCCTCCCAACAGAATCGCAGTAAAATAACACTAAAAGCAGTGCCATATCTCTCTTATTAGTGCCTCTGTTCTTGTACCTTTGATCAACGTCAATCATCTGAAGCTCCAGCACCTTGGCTTTTTGCAAACTAATCACATTTGATCAAACACGATACCTCTGAAACCAAAATAACCTCTCTACTTAGCTAGAGGGAAGATTGCATTAGCACGTGGGTGGATCCTTGAGTGACAAGCTTAGTGGGAGAACCTAAATTAAATTTGTACTTTCCAGGCCAGAGGAAAGTATGATTCTAGTGTTGTGCAGTGTGTAAGTTGTTAGCAGATATGTCTTGCCTGGGAGTACGGCACCAGAAGTACGCCCCCCTGCCTTTGGTTGCGGACCGCTAAAACTGGTGGTTAAGAAACGTTCCCCTGTGGTGTCCCGCTGCTGGGGTAACTGTAGGATCTCTGCGTTGGTGTTTGGGTTAGCTAATGCCTGCTGACAAATAGAGCCTCACGGTGTTGCTTGTTGGTCTGGTCCCATAAACGTATTCCTGCGTTCCTGTAATTTCTTACGAGAGGGTTAATTTTGAATTAGTTCTTTTTATGGAAGTTTCCTGCTACTCTGTTGCGCAAAAATTTGATGTAGCTCGTCTTGTTTTCTCAGAAACAAAGAAGTCACGGGCTTCTGATAAGGAAAAGGCCTCTGCCCAAGGCGGACTGGAGACGGAGGGAGTATTTGAAGAGCTCCTTAGAACATCCGGAATTCTACTGAAAGCTGGGGAAGGGCAGAATGAAATAGGTATGGATTTAGCACTTGTTCTTTCTGTTTGTATCTGAAAGCCTGCAAAGATGACTGTTACAAAGCAAAGATGCCTGTTACTTACAGCGTAGGAAATGCTTGAGCGATCTTGTTTGAAACTTCAAAGAAACTTTCATCTGGACTCTTATTTGTCATATTCTTCTTGAATTGCTCCTGCCTAACTGAGCGCCTCTCTTAAGCTCACTACTCCTGCTTTTTGAGTGGCTACATGTCAAGTCAAAAGACTCCTGAGAGATTATTGGAGGTATATGGAATAAGATCAGACTGCGTCTGTATTTACAGTCTTACCTTTTTTTGTTACTTAGACCAAGATGGGTGAAACAGGAACATGAACACCTGTTAGCTCAGACGAGGCACTGCAGGAAACATGTTGGGATGGAGCTGCTTCACCCTAGTCCTAGTCTAAGCAGAAGGTTGAATTGCTTCACGGGGCTTTCCATGTTTCATCTCTATGACACAGTGAAGCCGTATTGCCTCCATTGCTGCCGTGGGTTTGAGCGGAGAAAGGCTGCTTTAGGAGGGCGGGGCCGCAGCAGTGGGTTATTTGTGTGGCATTACATGCTGTGTCACGTGAATGAACTTTGTGGTTACAGGACTGATTTTGCGGGAAGATGGCTACTCTGTTATGTTAGGCAAAGGGATTTTGGGGTTGCACGTTTGGCAAGGCTCATGTTGCCTCCTAAGGACAGAAAAAAAAAAAAGCCTGGGGGTTCTTCCTCCACTTCTTGGTCCCTCATTCTGTCTGGAATGGATTTTTAACTGCCAAAAAATGTAGGAGTTTGTGTGTCAAGCCTTGTTAGTGCTACTAGCTACCCTCAGCCCAGAGTGGAGAGAGCACACGCGGTAGGTAATACCACTCGGGCTTTTGCTGGCTGGAATTCTCGACAGAGCAAATGCAGAAATAATGGTGGATGATACCGAGAGCCTGTAGCTAGCGTAGCTGTTAGCGCAGTGTTGTATGGCTAAAATACGTCTGATTCTTTATTCTTTTTAAACTTTCTCCTTAGCTGTAGATCAAATGGCTTTCCAGAAGAAGCTCCGCCTGACCCTAGAGAAGCACCCGACTTACCCAGGCGTAAGTAACTGACTGTGCTTTGGCAGAAGCCAGATTTAAAACTGTTTACTGTGTAGCAAAAGGCACAGATGCAGCTGCCTTTCTCTGCTGGTCTTGTACAGAAGCATGCAAAACTTGCTGTTTCTCTCAATGCCATCATCCCAGCCTTTTGGTCTCGTTCTTCTGAACAGTTAGGCACGAGGTCACGACCAGCACGTACCTCTGTTACCAACCTTGATGTGTTTAATCTGAGATTGGTTTTTCGTAATTCAAAGCACGATTGCTGCATTTCCAGCACCGTTGTCAATGTAATTCACTGGAAACGTTATTCAATAAGCAAAGACTCCTAAGAGAGCACAGTTGCTTGCTTAACTTTTCCAGTGGAAGCTTGGTTTTGTGTTAGCTGGGAGCTGGTAGTGTTAAAACTGTTGAGATTTGGTGCTTCTCTCCAGCAACAAACCCAGCGTGAATGTCCTGAGGCCAGTGATTTGAATCCTGCAAATGTTTTTAAATGCAGTTCCTGACACATTAAACGTTGCTGCCTCAGCTGAACAGGAAAGTGGGGGAAGCCAGGTTAAATCAAGGTGAAGTGAGAGAGTATTGCTTTAGAATTATTTTGTAAACCAACCAGTGTTTGCTTTTAGTTGAGGCTACAGATTATCCAGCATTCCTTCTATGACGAATTCTAGCTCCCTGGCTAGCTGGATAGGAAACCTCTTTCCCGTTTTAACCGTCTGCTCACAAAGTGCATCCTAAAAGCCAGCAGCTGATGAGGGCATCTTCTCAGGAAGTGAATAATCTGTCTCTGCTTTGCAGGTTGTGAAGCAGTTTATCAGTGGATTGGAATCTCACATCAGGGACAGAAACCAGTTCAAGAACTGCCTTTTGCCATGTGCTCCTATACGGACTGAGGGGTCAAGGTCAGGGAAAATGTCTTTTCTGTTCTCCCTTTCAGTCAGAGCTGGTCTCTACTTAAATGTTCTGCCACAGTGAGCGGAGTGGAGGGAAAAGCTCCAGCTGATACGTAACAAGACCTGTGTCTTACACAAAGGACCCTGTCATCCTTTGGTTTGAATGTCTTCCCCTTTGGACACCTATGGAAAAATGTCTTCTCTCTTACACAGCTGCTGATTTCAGGGCAAAGGCAGCTGAAACCTCCAGATTGGTTTGACACTGGGAATCTCCAACCAGCATATAATGTCATTTATTTATATATTTAATTGTTTTGACATGTAAGCTTTCATATATTTTAAAATATTATATTCTCACTCAGAAAATATGAGATGGTGTGGTGGTCTTACTCAGCTGGGCAGCTGAGCTCCACAGCATCTGCTCTCTCACTTCCCCTCCTCAAAGGCCAAGGGGGAGAAAATACAATGAAAAGGGCTTAAGGATTAAGATAAGGACAGGGAGGTCACTCAACTATTGTCACAGGCAAAACAGGCTCAGCAGGGGGAGATTAATGTAATTGATTACCTATTACTAACAAGCTAGAGCAGTGAGAAAGTAAAAGCAAACTAAAAATACCTCCCCCCATCCACCCTCTTCCACCTCATCCCCTGAAGCAGCACAGGGGAACAGGGAATGGGGGCTGCGGTCAGTCCCTGCCGCTGCCTGCCCGGCTCCTTCGGGGTCCCTCTCTGCCCCTGCTCCCCGTGGGGTCCCTCCCATGGGATGCCGTCCTTCCTAAACTGAGCCTGCGGGGGCTGCCCACAGGCTGCAGCTCTTCAACAACTGCTCCCACATGGCTCCGTCCCACAGGGTCCATCCCCCACGAGCAAGCTGCTCCAGCACGGGTCCCCCACGGGTGGCAGCTCCCCCCAGATCTACTGCACAGAAGGATTCCCCTGCCTTTCCTAAATCTGCTCTCCCAGAGGCACGAACGCCATCTCACCGGCTCGGCTCTGGGCAGCAGTGGGGCCCTTTGGAGCCAGCTGGAACTGCCCTTGTCTGACATGGGGCAGCTGCTGGACGCTTCTCACAGAGACCACCCCTGCAGGCCCCCGCTATTAAAACCTCGCCCCGGAAACCCAATACAGACAGGATTGGAAGACGTTAAAACCTAGCCATTAATTTTCATATTTCACTTCTAAAAGAATTCTCTTAGAAATCTTGGAAATGTCATTTCCTTGCAGTTACCTATTAATGAGTATTTACTAACACTCCTGCTGTATTATCTACTGTTTTGGGGGCTGCCTTTGGTATACAAAGGAAGTCATTGCAGATGTTGTTTTTTTTCTTTGTTTTTTAAAAGTACTGGAAAGAATTACTTTGCTCTCCTCATGTGTTTTTACTACAACTGTGGAATCTCATCCTGCAGGACTTTGGTGCACTCGTACTGTGAAAGCCTCATCAAACTGCTTCTTGGAATTAACATCTTACAGGTGTGTACACCTTAGTTTTCTCTTGACAGTGGTGTTGATTTATTTCGGGATCCTTTTGTTTATGTAAGTAGAGGATTAGTAGAGCTGGTGGTGAGGCAGAGGAGGCTGCATCTGGAAGAGCATCTGTTATCAAGGGGCCGAGGCCAACTGCATGAGCCTCAACGAGGCCAAGGGCCGGGTCCTGCGCCTGGGGCACAACAGCCCCATGCAGTGCTCCAGGCTGGGGGCAGAGCGGCTGGAAAGCTGCCTGGAGGAAAGGGCCCTGTGGGTCTTGGTCGATAGCCTGCTGAACACGAGCCTGCAGTGTGCCCAGATGGCCAAGAAGGCATCCTGGCTTGTGGCAGGAATAGTGCAGCCAGCACACCAGGGAGGTGATCGTCCCCCTGTGCTTTGCTCTGGTGAGGCTGTGCCTCAAATACTGTGTTCGATTTCAGGCCCCTCGCTATTAGAAAGACATTGAAGTGCTGGAGCAAGCCCAGAGAAGGGCAATAAAGCTGGTGAAGGGTCTAGAAAGCGAGTCTTATGTGGAGCGACTGAGGGGACTGAGGATATGTAGCACAGAGAAAAGGAGGCTCAGGGAGACCTTACTGCTCTCTCCAGCTACCTCAGGAGGTTGTAGCAGGGTGGGGGTTGGTCTCTGTGCAACAAGCAATGGGACAAGAAGAAACGGCCTCAGATTGCACCAGGGGATGTTTAAGTTGGATGTTAGGAAAAAAATCTTCACAGAAGGGGGTTTGTGGTATGGAAACAGGCTGCCCAGGGAAGCGTTTGAGGCACCGTCCCTGGAGGTATTTAAGATGTGTAGATGTGGTGCTTAGGGGTGTGCCTTAGTGGTAGACATGGCGGTGCTAGGTTAATGGTTAGACTGATGATCTTAGAGGCCTTGTCCAACACAAATGATTTTATAATTTCTTGTTTCTTGAGGGACACAAAGATGCTTAGGGCCTGCAGCACACGGCATGTCAGAAGAGACAGCGGGAACTGTCCTTGTTTAGGCTTGAGAAAGTTAAGGGAGGCCGTGCGGTCTGCAGCTATCCAGTTGCACGGTGTAAAGAAAACAGAGAGAGTCTTCTCAAAGGTGGGCCGGGGCAGGATGAGAGATGACAGTCAAGTTAAAGATGGGACATTCTGATAGAATTTAACCACTTCCACTGTGGAAAATGTATTTACGTCTTGGAGGTGTTTAAAACTGGACGAGACACTGAGCAGTGTGATCTAGTGATGATGGAGTTTTAAGCAGAGGCTTGGACCAGAAAACTCCAGATTTCCCTTCTAGCCCCAATTTTTCAATAATTAAATTACAGCCCTGAACAAGCCTTACAAGGAACTAAGCCATGTGAAAGGACGGAGGCCCTCCCAAGATTTCCTTGGGTGCAGTAGGGAGCTCAGTTCGCACCTCTTGTATTGGCCATCTCCCCTCCCTGCAGCTGCTAATGGCAGCTGTGGAAAAGGACAAGGGGTATTTGCTTGTCTTCTCTTCCTCTGCCTTGTCCTGGGGCAAGGAAGGGGAAAGCGAACATACAGGCTGTCCTTGTGCAATAATGTCCAGGCAATAAGACATGGTTCTCTGTTCAGCCCCTTCTGTCTTTTCCTTTCCCATATGTGGCTCCAAAGACAACTCCTTTCAGCCGGGCAGTGCAATCGAAGCTCCTGTTCTCCTGCCTTCCTGGGAGCTGGTACTCGTCCCCCATAAAAGAACCACACACGTGAAGCAAAATGTTCTGCGGTGGTGCTTAAATAGTACTTGAAATTGTTGTTAAATAGTAAATAGTGGGTTTTGCAAGGCATTGCTGGTGATAACAAGTTCTGTTAAGTTGTATAAAAGTTGCATCGACACGTGTATGGAGCTGAAGGTGACGTATCTCACTGAGGCATGAGAAACCTGAGGACAGCTGTGGATTTAAATCCTCTTATAACTAAATGTTTTTTTCAAAGTTGTTATTTTAAATACGTTTGTTTTTTAGAATTGCATTTGGGCCAGGACTAAAGGGGGAAAAAGAATCAGACTTGCAAGGGAAATGGCGAGGTCATGTAGGTAGTTTTCAAACCTATCTAAAGTTGATGCTTTAGATTCATGTGTGGTGAAAAACAACTCAGATGGGCCTGACAGAGTTTGGCCCAGAGGAACAGTAAGTTCTGCCCACGTGGTCTGCTTCTGTTAAATAATGTATAAAGCTTGCAGTTGTGTTTTTCACCTTGCAGGCTGTGCGTCTCCTCTCTGGCATCAGGGAAGAGATTTCTTTTACAGGAAATATTTTTCTTTGTTCGAGTCTTCTATTCCCTGTGTGTTTCAGCTTTTGTGAAAAGTTAGTTTTGATGGCAATGCCACAGCACGAGCAGTAAATCATCATCCCAGTGTTGTCTTTTTGCCTTCCTTCTAGCCTGCTGTCATAACGCTGTTGTTGGAAAAGATCCCTGAATTCTTTTTTGATGTGTGAGTATACATTTCCCTCTAACTTGAATTGAAATTTCTTCTGAACAATTACCAGCTGTTTGACTTCAACTGTAATTTCAAACTTACCTAAAAGGATCTACCTAAAAAAAAAACCACTTTAAAAAAATATGAATGGATGCCTGCACTGCTTTGTTGTTGTCGTCTGTTTATTCATACATGTGTAAAATTATTTGTGGGGTACTATGCCTCTTACATTGCACATGCATATAGCAGAAAACAAGCTAATAGAAGCTTAAATACAGACATAGCTTACGATTCAGTGTGCTTTTGTTAGCTACTGGTACAAACTCTGGAAGTATTTCAGCAGTGTCCCAGTATTTAAAAAGGATGAAAGTGACCGGCAGTCTTTCAGGCGGTTGTTAGATGCAAATAGACCCTCTTAAAAAAGCAGGTCTTGCTTAAACAAGGAAAACAGAAAAAGTATTTGGTTTTGTTTTTTGAATGTAGAACATCACAGCAGACTGGGAGATCTCGAGGCACAGCACAGGAGGGACTGGAACAATTAAGTTATTTTTCAGTTGCTCTGGAGGCAGAAAGCTGGCTGCAGAGTTAGTGGAGCAGGTCAAGGGATCAGAAGCTGATGCTGTTCCTTGTACGGTATTCGTTCAGTGTTGAGTATCGAGCAGGATACAAATGCTGTGCAGAGCCTGAGAAGTTGTCTCACTGAAATCTTGGTAGAAGAGGGTTTAACATAAACAGTGACAAGGACTGAATTGCTTTCGCTCAAGAGCTCTAAAGAATCTTGGATGTAAAAACGATAAGCTGTTAATTGTGCTGTGAACCCTTTTTATTAAAAAAAAACCTCTTACTGCCTTCGAAAGGGATGTTGTTACACTTGTTTCCTATTGAGCTGTATGAAGAGTGAAGTTTTTTTCCATGTGTTAATGACAAGTTAAAAATAGAAACAAAAAAGTAGAAAGAAATCCCTTCTGCAGCACAAGAAGGTTTTTAGGACAGTCCCTTGGAGATCTGGGTTGTTCAGCGTGTTTGTAAATGAAAAAGGAAAGGAAGAATGAAGTAACAGCCTGTGGTAACAAATTTTCAAGCTAATCTAATCTAACACTGATTGTGAAGAGCGATAGTAGATTTTTTTGTTCAAGTATGGGACAAGAAGGAACATTCATTAAAGCTGAACTGTATCCACACGTGGACTGGCCGGCCAATTTCACCCAAATCTGACATAAAGGCGTAGACCTCCACAGGTTTAATGCCAGCTGCTGCCTGGACAGAGGAAATGTAATTTATTAGCCTGCTGTAGGAAGGGTGGGAGCAGCTTGGGTTTGTCCATGCTGTCTGGAACAGCCAATTCAGTAACAGATGGACCAGTGGGATCAGCAGTTACAGGTGAGGGAGAATGCCTCAGTGCATCTGTATGAGCCTTGTTTTCTTAGAAAATCAGGCTGGAAGTAATCCTATCGTGTAAATACAGTGACTAACTCAGTATTATCACTGGGGAAAGACATCCTGTATAGGGATTCCTTTGTTTTTCATTTTGAGCATACGTTTAATGCTCAGCATCAGTCATAACAGCAGACAACGTTAGGAAAGGGATTGGGAACAAAATGGAAAGCGGCACATCACAGCAACTGCATGGCACGATCACATTTTGAGTGTGGCAGCCTTTCAGAAGTGCTAGGAAGAAAAATATAGTAGAATAACTTCTATATAAGTAGGGAAAAATATTGTAAGTAAAATAGAGTTCTGCCTGCCTGACAAGCAGAGAGAGGACAGAAAAGCAAGTGAAAGTAAGATTTTTTTTTTTTAAATAATAAAAATTCGTGAAAGCAATAAAGATTTAGAAAAGGTGGCTGAGGAAAGTTTAACTCATGTTTCTAACTGTGCAAGGCAGCAAACTTGAACAGAAGTACTTTTTCAGATAACGTGTAATTACCTCGCAGTTTCGGTGTTGCAGAGTGTAGAGCCTTCTGCCTTGGGAATTTACTAAGCTGTGTATTGTTGGAGGCTGAGTGGAAACTCTGAGAATAGATGGCCTTGTGAATCCTCTGGTGCTCAAAACTTGTCCAAATGCATCTAATAACAACAGCAGCTGGGGATGAGGACACCAGGCTCAAAAGGAGGTGTAGGCTAAGGTAGCGTAACCATGCTTATGGCAGGTCAGGAGATGTGAAGTGAGGCCATGTTGCATGTTTTGTTTTTTGTGCTGCAATTAGGGTGTTGCTGGTAGTGTATTAAAACATGCTGATAGTATCCCTGATTTGTGTGTTCAGGAAGTAAGAAGCGGGGATCTTCCTTCATGGTGCTAAAAGCTCTAGAGGTGTTCATGATAGCTTCACAATGTGCTTTTGATAGTTGGCTAATATGAATTGCATCTCATGGTCCTGCTGACCAGCAGCAAAACCCTTGAGTCTCTCTGTGGATCTGACTAACCCGTGTTTCACTTCTGCTCTTTTAGTGTGGGTACATTTGGAACAAATTTTCCCCGGCTCATTGTCAACCAGTTTAAGTGGCTCGATAGTCTTCTTGACAGCCAGGTGGGTACTGATGGCACAAACACCTGCGTGTTTCTCCAGTCAACTTCTGTAACACCTCTCAGGTGGGATGAGATCAGTTTTGATGCTAATGAGAACAGATGTTTCCTTATTCACATGCCGAAGGGGAGATGGGATTTAATTCTTGTTTGTGTTCTTTTCTTTGGTGACTTTTGGACATCCCATTTTATTTTCTTCTTGTCTTGTGCTAAGTGTCCTTCTTCATAAATTTGTATCTGTTTGTATGTATCCACGTGGGTGACCCCCTTTTAAAGAAGTTTCTAACAAGAAGTTACAGAAGTTACAGTACCCTCCTGTTTACTTTTAACAAGAGGTACTGGATACTTGCAAGCATCTGGGGATGAATTCTCTGTTCTGGCTTTGATGTTCTTTTCTTTCTAAGTCAGCAGTCTCTGTGAGTTACTTTGTCCTGGAGGGCTGTTCCTAAGGAGAGTTGCAGAATGAACTGAATCAAGACCCAGCTCTGGGAAGCTTGCTGTTGGGTTTCCCAGTTTGCTTTGCTCAGCAAGATAGGCATATCCTACCTGTAAAATGCTGTTTTTCCTAGAAGTCTATGCAATGATTCCTGCTTCAACGGCACAATGAGTTAAGGGACAGTTGGCATAAATCCAGGCAAATAACCTCCTGAGTGATGGTTCATACATAGTATTGTTGCCATTCTAATGAACGTGCACTTTACGAGTGTTCCTTTTCTTGTAGGATCTCGTCAAGAAGTTAATGCAGATGCTTAGTGTGTCTCCTGTACCAATTCAGCATGATATTATCACCAGTTTACCTGAGATCCTGGAGGATTCCCAGCAAAGTGAAGTTGCCAGAGAGCTCAGGTACAGCTGATTCTGCACCCCCCTCTGCCCTCTCCTCCCTTTTTCTTGCTCTTAACAGAAAAAAAAAAATCATGTGAATGTAGTGTGTACCAGGACTGACTAAAGCAGCACAGTAGTTATTTCTCTTAATGGTAACATTCAAGGACAACCAGCACTGGCTTAGGATGCGGGCTGTTATGCTCTTAAAGAGATGTCTAAATGCTCCAGAAGTTCTTTATCTAAAAAACAAAACAAAACAAACAAAAAAAACCTATTAATTTCTTGAGTACATGGGTACAGCGCAGGTAGATTCCAATTAAGCGCTCGTTACTTCTGCTGTGATTAGTCACTTGGTTATTACTATCAGTGTCTTTGGATTTGTTTTGGATTCTGCCATGGTAAGGATCAGCATTGCTTTTATTAATTAAAAAACACAACACACAACAAAATAAACATGTTAGTGAAGCAAAACCTTCTAGCTCTTTTTATGTACTTTTCTCAAGCATTTTTACTGACCCAAAGAACAGCATAACCTTATACCACTAGATGCTGCCCAGGGAGCATCACGTTAAGCTAGCCCTTATATCTGTCTTTTTTATGGTGTATTGATTTTACACAATAATTTATTTTTTTGGTAGCCTTAGCCTATGTTTAATTATACACACCCATGTTTCTAGTCCTGGTCATTACACAGTTCACTTACAATTGCCAGTGCTAATTATCTTTTCACTCCGGTGTTTGTTATTTCAGCCTACCCCTGCTTGTACCCCTGGTACATCCTATTCCTTGTACTTTGTGTTCCCATTACCTGGTTCTATTAAGATAACGTATTTTCTTTTTTCTTGCATATAAGCTGCTTACTGAAAGAGGGCAGACGGCTGACGGTTCCGATTCTGGATGCTCTTTCTCGTTTGGATCTTGATGCAGAACTCCTTGCCGAGGTAAGTGCTTCTGCTGAAGTACTGGGTCTGGCTGGGATGTTAACTTTCCCTGCAGCAGCCCACACAGTGCTGCGCTCTGCACTTGTAGCTAGAACAGCAGTGGTATCACACTGGTGTTGTGTCTGCTGCTGAGCAGTGCTGGCACAGCATCAGGGCTCTCTCTAACCCTCCTACGGGTGGGCAAAAAAGTGAGAAACATCATCAGGGCAGCTGACCCAAACCAACCAAAGGGATATTCCGTACCATATGATGTCACACTCAGCAATAAAAGGTGGAAAAAGGAAGAAGAGGGTTAAGTGGGCTCTCGTTGTGAAAACGTCTGTCCTCCTCCTGAACACCGGCTACGTGCGTTGAGGCCCTGCTTCAAGGACGTGGTCAAGCATCGCTCCTTTGTGGGAAGTAGAGAGTAGTTTTTTTCCCTCTGCACTTCCACAAAGCCTTTACTAACCACCACAGCTGAGTGGTCAAACAGAATCTAACCCCTGCATAGCAATATGGCAGCAAGAGCTGTTTGGTCATTCAACGTATTTTGCTGCATCTGACTTCTGTTGGCCTTCAGAAGTTCTGAGCTAGCTGGAATTGGAAAGGACTCCTGGAAACTAAAAACATTTTTGGAAACATTCATGAGGGATTCATTGACAAGCATACTCTGGCTGTTACAGTGTCCATTCAAAAGTTTCAGACAACTCTTTTAGAAAATGCAAAAGCACTTGGCCTTGCTGCAGTAAACATTTACCACCCATCTTTAACCCGCTTATTGTCACTGTGTCTTTTTCTGAGGTACAGTGCCCAGACTAGGCTGCTGTATTCTAAGTAAAGGCAGGCTGGTGACTGCGTCATCCTATGACCATAGTTTTTCTTGGCCAAAGGAAAAGAGATCATGTGCCTTGGGTCTTCTGGATATGCTGGATTGTTTTGCTTTCAGTTAGGCTTCTAATGAATAGAATAACATCGGTTCATTTGAGTGCATTAAATACTATTTTTCATAGTCCCCAAAGGCTAGTGCTGTCTAACGTGCTAGATTCTTCCACGCTTTCCTCTTTTGAAAGCCATTTAAAAATGATGGAGCCGAGCTGTGCTTGGCAGTTGCAGGTGATACGTTAATTGGCAGAGGCAACAAATTACAGTCTAGGAGGTTCAGGTTGGACATCTGGAAAATGGGTTTGGGGTCTGCAGCAACTACCTAAAGAGACGGCAGTGAGGGGCAGCTGGTGGAGATCTGGAGATCTTCTGGAGATCTCTGGAGATCTTCAAAACTCAGCTAGCAAAGTCAAGGTCAGCCTGATTTAGTACTGGCAATATTCCTGCTCTGAAGGAATGCAGGAGAAACCTCAAACGATCCCTTCCCACTGACTTAATCTGTGTGTCTGTGAACCAGAGTCTTAGAGCTGTGACCCGGTGTTGCTCTCCCCCCAGGTGCAGCAGTCTGCCATGACCATTGTACCTTCTGTAAAACTGGAAGATTTGCCTGTGGTGGTAAAATTCATCCTCCATAACGTCAAGGCTGCTAACGCAGTAGAGGTACCGCGTTTTCTCTATACAGAAGACCGCTAAGTTTTATAAGTTTTATAATATATTTTCAAGTACAATTCTTAAAATTGCCAAGGATGAAAGCACATGTAGAAACTATCTGTCCTTTGACATGGATTTGGTTATGCCTTCAGGCATGTGAATTGAAACCTCCTCCTTTTTGCTGGCCATTGCAGATTTTTCTCATTTGGTTTTAGAATTTGCATTTATTTTTTCTTCAGTGTGGAACACCTTAAAGAACTGAAAGTAGTGAAATTATGCTGAGTTAAGCTCCTAAACTGAAGAACTGTTTGTGGCAACTTTAAGCCTTTGAATTTTATCTAAGAATTTTTCATTGTACAGACCTTTTAAGGGTTCTAAAATCCTGAAGTATCCAACAGACCTGGGATTGCAACTTGGTAATTCTCTTGTTTTCTCCACTGAGTTCTTCTCTAAATACTGTTCTAGAAACATTTCCAAAGTAGCAATTCTCCTGTTTAGAGAGCTGTTTTCATTTTCATATGTAAGAATCTTCTGGTTTGGGGAGTCACTTTATCAAAGGAAACATCCTCCGAGTATTTTTTTAAATTAACTCTTTGTTTTGTTGAGCCAGCCTTGCTGAACTGTTGAACAATGCTTTTTTTTTTCATCCTTTGAGGAAGCCTCAGCTTAAGGCAGATGTGGATTGTGATCTGCCCTAATCTTTCAGGGAAAGCACTGAAAACAGTATACCTATAACACGCAACCCGGTCTGTGCTGACCCACAGCACGGCGCTATTTGACAACAGTCAAGCTGGTGAATTTGCATGCCCCAGCATTTCTATGGCTGTCTCATATCTTGCTGTGCTGCTAAACAAGGTAAAATTAATTCCCAGCAGCTTATAGCATAAACAGATGGGAATTTCATGGAGTAGCTTTTAAGAAATCCTCTCCTGCTTTCTGCATGCACTCATGCCATTGTAACATTGTGATGAAGAATGAAGAACTTTCACTTTTTAAGTATTTTAAAAGAAAAATTGAGCATAGCTAAATGCTTAGGAATCTTAACAAATATATGAGTTTTGATTTGTAATTCTAGGGTTATTCTGTGTGATTTTTCTTTTCCTTAGCCTTTTCTGTTTCTGCCTCATATATCAGAGTGATTTGTGCCAGGATTTGTGTTCTACAGGTGATTTCTGATCTTCGGAAGAGCTTGGATCTGTCGTCATGTGTTCTGCCAGTTCAGATCCTGGGGTCCCAGAAGAAGCTTAAAAGTCAAGTCCAAACCAGGTACTTAAGCATATTTACATGATTCTGCAGAGGTGAGATGGGACAAGGTGACTTCAGCTCTTTATCTGGTCTCCGAGGCACGCCTAATTACACACATGAGCCTAATTTATCTTAAGTAAAGGTGCTGACACTTTTATTCCTTCCTGCTTGGTATTAGTATAACACACTTGTCAATCCTTGCCCAGCCAGCTTCCCCTAGCATTTATATTTGAGAAATGTCTGTCGTGGCATCCATGTCTGCATGAGAGTACATGGCTCCGTTAGTGATGATATTGCTGCCAGTTCACCTGATTTAACTTCCTTCCAGTATGTCTTTGATCAGTCCTGCGACCTCCACTTCCACCCTCTTCTGAAACTCCCTGTCCTCACCAGAACATTCCCTTCAGAGAATTTCTGCTTTACATAACTGCTGTTGCTGGTAGCTGCCTTGTTCCTTTTACTGCAGTATTTACAGAGGCTGAGTCTTTTTGATCATTTGCAGTTCTTCCACGAGCCAAATAACCACCAGCCAGAATTGTGTGAAGCTACTTTTTGATGCGATAAAGCTAGCTGTAAGATTTCAGAAAGATGTCTCTGAAGCTTGGATTAAGGTAAGTTGTGTGCTTTGGCCCTTGTTTCCTGATAGAAGTCAACCTGTAGCTTGAGCTTGAGCTTTCTTCTAATCAAATATGACATCAAAAGACAAATGTTAGCCCATGATTTTACTGGCACAGATTTAATTTTGTTCCAGATCAGGAGTGCTTTTTTAGGAATCTTTCTTCTTCAGTTACTGATTTCCCAGTGCTTGCAAGCTGGCCACTAGGCTCCCCTGTATAGACCCCAGATCTTGAAGTGCGTAATAAACCTGATGCTACACAGAATCACCTAGGCTGGAAGAGACCTCCAAGATCACAGACTCCAACCTCTGACCTAACACTAACAAGTCCTCCACTAAACCATATCCCTAAGCTCTACATCTAAACGTCTTTTAAAGACCTCCAGGCCACCACTTCCCTGGGCAGCCCATTCCAATGTCTAACAACCCTTTCGGTAAAGAAATTCTTCCTAATATCCAACCTAAACCTCCCCTGGCATAACTTTAGCCCATTCCCCCTCATCCTGTCACCAGGCACTTGGGAGAATAGACCAACCCTCACCTCGCTACAGCCTCCTTACAGGTACCTGTAGAGAGCGATAAGGTCGCCCCTGAGCCTCCTCTTCTCCAGGCTGAACAGTCCCAGCTCCCTCAGCCGCTCCTCGTAGGACTTGTTCTCCAGACCCCTCACCAGCTTCGTCGCCCTTCTCTGGACTCGCTCAAGCACCTCCATGTCCTTCTTGTAGCGAGGGGCCCAAAACTGAACACGGTACTCGAGGTGCAGTCTCACCAGAGCCGAGTACAGGGGGACAATCACTTCCCTAGCCCTGCTGGCCACGCTGTTTCTTACACAAGCCGGGATGCTGTTGGCCTTCTTGGCCGCCTGAGCACACTGCTGGCTCATCTTCAGCCGACTATCAACCAATACTCCCAGGTCCTTCTCTGACAGGCAGCTTTCCAACCAGTCATCTCCCAGCCTGTAGCTCTGCTTGGGGTTGTTGTGCCCCAGGTGCAGGACCCGGCACTTGGCCTTGTTGAACTTCATACAGTTGGCCTCGGCCCATGGGTCCAGCCTATCCAGATCCTCCTGCAGAGCCTTCCTACCCTCGAGCAGATCGACACGCACACCTAACTTGGTGTCGTCTGCAAACTTACTGAGGGTGCACTCGATCCCCTCATCCAGATCATCGATAAAGATGTTAAAAGAGGACTGGCCCCAGTACTGAGCCCTGGGGACTCCACTAGTGACCGGCCTCCAGCTAGATTTAACTCCATTCCCCACGACTCTTGGGGCCCAGCTACCCAGCCAGTTTTTAACCCAACGAAGCATACGCAGGTCCAAGCCAAGAGCAGCCAGTTTCTCAAGAAAATGCTGTGGGAAACAGTGTCAAAAGCCTTACTGTTTACAACAGAATTTTGAAGAAAAAGTCTTAGCTTTTTTTCAACCAGCTAGAGAGCAAAAATGTTTACCCATCTGCTGAGAATGAGTTTTATGAAGCTTTAAGGTGCTTGAAGATATCTCTCAGGGTATCTGTATTGGCTGGCTTTGTGGCTCATTGTACACCATAAAATTTGTTCTTGTTCTCAGCTTTTGATTGCTCGATACCTTAGGTTTGTGTGTGTGTTTGTTGTGTGTGTTTGTCGTCTTTTGACAGTGTCCATGCTGAATTTTCATGCCCATTTTTTGAGTGCCTTCTGCATTCTCTGCTGTTTGCTGGCTTTGATAGCTGTCATGTTGTAGAGAAGAGAAATCTGTGAGCAGTATTTGTTTTGGTGTCTGCCTTTTTTGATTTGACTTCACGTAACACTCCTGGTTTTGAAATACAGTATTGTACTTTAATGAAACAGCATTCTTCTTTGTTTCCCTTAGGCTATTGAGAACATCACGTCTGTGTCTGACCACAAGGTAATACTTCTGAGTAAATTCTGGGAGGTTTTTCTAACCAAAGCAGAAACTGCAACTGATGTCGCATGGGAGGTTCTATTGGTATTTGTCCTGTTGCTACTATAACAGCCATCCATTTTCATTGTAACTCTTAGTTCATCCCTTCTAAATGTCAAGGGACAGAATTAACCTGCTTTGAATTTTTCTTGTGGGGCTAATGAGTTTTCTATAGTGTGGCTCTTGGGAGTTTTTTGAGCTCTTGATTTTCTTCTTGGTTTTGGCTTCAAAGAACGTAGTTTTCTGGACTGTTTCATATCTTTTCAGCATAATGATCGGTGCTTATTTCCTCAAAAAGGTTCTGGATCTGATAGTTTTGCTGCTAATCCATTCTACCAACACCAAGAACAGGAAGCAAGCTGAGAAGGTATTGAGGAGCAAAATTCGACAGGGCTGCGTGCCAGAACAGCTGATGCAGAATGCCTTCCAGAATCATTCAATGGTCAGTGCTGATTCTGCACCAGGACACCTTTTCTCCTTTCTCCCTCAAATATCGTGTCAGATGATGATTTAACCCTGGACTGCATTATGTATGGTTACTCCTGAGGGTTTTTTTGGTCACCGATCAGTCTTCCAAGGCACATGTCCTTTGTTGTAATGGTCTGTGTTTGTTTGTTTGTTATTTTAGAGATCAGAGTTCCTCTGTTTTGGTGCAAAACCTCTCAGCCTTTGTGTGGTCTAAGCCCAAGACCTCTGCTGCATGTTCCTGACATGCTGTTGTCTCCCACAGTATTTTTATAAGTTTGTATCTTCACATACATGATTTTTTGAGTGTAATATTTTCTAGGTCTAGATACATACATATGTGGGCATATGTTTGGATAATACTATGAGGAAACTGAAAATATCTGAAAAATTGAGAAGAGTTTTCAGATCTGAAAGATCTGAAAAACTGAGAACAGATCTGCAAAACTGAAGAGAAAACTAAAAAGTGATACAGTGCTTCTTGTAGAAATGGGGGAGCAGGTGAAAAACACTTGTGAATTTAAAATTAACTGTATTAATGCCTTAAGTGAAAACATCTATTCTGAATATAAGTGACTTGAATTCGATTTCCTTTTAACATCCTGCCACTTTGTTTGTAAATAAGAGTTTGTTTAGAGGGGCTTTGAATGATTTATCTAAGTTTAAAAGGTAACTTAAAGTTTTCTGAAAATCTTGATGTGGCAGAGTCCTTCTGTTCAAGTGGTGCCAGTATCGTTTCTGTCCTGGGGCTTTTATTTAGTGGTGTATAGTAATAAAGTGACTTCTGTGGTGTCACTGATACGGGATATACTGCTGAGAACTCTGCAGCTTTGCAGGTTGGCTTAACCAATTTTTAAATTATTTGTGTGGGGAAAGTTGGAGAAACCCATTTTGGTGTGCCTCATCTGCTCTTGTTGCCCAGGACAGCAGGAGAAGGCAGGAAAGCACTGACTGAACTAGACAAAGCTTTTGGGATGAGCTGTAGCATCTCTTTAGAGACCTGAGAGTTGAAAATGAGCAGCAGCGATCTGCTCTAACGATGTCTGGACTTCTGTTTTTCAGGTTATCAGAGACTTCTTCCCTTCAATCCTAGTACTTGCTCAGACATTTCTGCATGCTGCACACCCAGCCATAGTCTCCTTTGGCAGCTGCATGTACAAACAAGCTTTTGCGGTCTTTGACTCTTACTGCCAGCAGGTACAGTGTGATGGATAGCATTTGTTTTATTTGTGCTTGTTCACACTTTGTTCTGGAATGTATGCCCTGATCCTTCAGAGGAGGGAATTTGAGGCAGCTCAAAGCCTTTGAGAGAGGTCTGTGTTGTGGAGCAGGCCAAGCAGAAGATGGAAAACCACTGCAGTAAAAGATCACTGTGATGATCTTATAGCTACCAGAGCCTTACTCAAGTGACTTGAGCACAGAAAGCCCTAAGAGGAGCTGGGAGCAAACTGGCAGGCCTCAGAGGTGACAGAATGAAAAATACTTGTGGAGCAGAGGGGACTGTGCTTGTGGTTGTTTTGTTTTTGTTTGTTTGTTTGTTTTTAATTCATAAAGCACACAAGTTGACTGAGCTGTAGCCTGAAAGCCAAGGCTGGACCTCAGAGTCACAGGGGAGATTTGTTCATAAATCCTTATTTCTCTTCTATCTTATTTAATCACTTTGAGCCTCTTCTATTTAGAAAGCCATTGTTATAGTTCGTATTGAAACAGTTTCCTTGGAGAACTTACTGCAATGAAAAAGTTTATGCAGCTTCCCCTCAGAGCTCTGACCAACTTGGACTCCTGTATCTTTGGAAATAATTGCAGGCCAGACTTTGTGTATGAGTTCCAACACCCATGCTTACATCAGAAAGTGTGGGGTCTGAAAACAGCTCTGCATGAGCTTTTGAATGCATTTGCACTTTTTTTTGGCACAGTGTATTTAAATTAGGGCTGTTTCCAGCATTGCACCTGTATTACTCGGTATTGCAAATTTAAAAAACAAGCAACTGAGAAGATCTTGAAATGTGAAGACATGCGGTGCTGTTTGCAGCAAGTTAGGGAGTTTACTAATATTTTGAGATGTTACAAACTTCAGAAGAGGATGGCTGTATTAACAGTCAGTGACATAGGAAAGACCCAGAGCCCCAGACAGCAGATTGGGTTGGAGAGAGACCTATGTCTAGAAGCCAGTTGAAGTAAGGCAAATAAAAAGATTTTTGAAACAAAAACACCTGTTTTGAGCTGCTGTTGGTAACGAGAGTTGAGACACTGGAAATGCTGTTGGTTAGAGGTGATGTCTTCCTGAGTAAGGTTCAACATTCTGTGTGCCTATGAAAATTGTACGGGTTTTTATTAATCTTACATGATAGTAGCAAATAGAAGAAGCTGCAGGAATGTTAGCAAGCAGGCAGGAAAAGATTGGTGAAGAAAAACTTTCTGAAGGCATGGAAGCTTTTAGATCTGACTAAAACTCAGGCTGAAAGAGCCTGTATTGTGGATAGTGGGAATAAAAAACAAACTGAGAGGGGAGTTGGAATAATATGGTTGAGTTTCAAGGTTGCTATCTGTACTTGATCAATACATTTCATATAAGTAGAACAGGACAGACATTTTTCTGTTGATATTTCATTGCGGTTTTTCTGGTGGGTGTTTCCTCAGGAGGTTGTGAGTGCTTTGGTGACTCATGTGTGCAGTGGAAATGAAGCAGAACTGGATGTTGCTCTGGATGTTCTCACTGATTTGGTGACTGTGCACACATCCCTGCTGATGCGCTACGCCACCTTTGTGAAGGTATGTTTATTTCTGCGGGCATACTACATTTCAGGGCTCCCACGGTACTGCGCCCCAAATCCAGAATAGGTCAGTACTTCTCAGAAGGAGCCTTAATGGAACAACCCGTATTTGTAAAGCTATCTGCTCTGAGAAATGCAGTGGTCAAAATGAAAAGGAATCTGCTATGGAAGGGTGAACTGAAAGATCAGACTGTTTTTCTTTGAACATGTATGTTGGGATAGAAAAAGTTACCTGTAAATGGAGAACACATACATTGCAGAAGAAAAATGATCTGGGGGTCTGTCTTTGTTAACATCAGCTCTTCCAAATACCTGGCAAAAACCTGTCTCATTTGTGGACTGCTGCTTCTGTCACATTGAAGGACTGACAGTATTAGCTTGAATAAACAAAACTTCTGGCAAGGACAGGAAAAGACTTGTGTTCTTAAACAGAAAAGAAGGCAGCATTCAGCCGTGAGGAAACAAGATGGGTTCTTGACTCAGAAGAATGACAAGTGGGGTCAGACCTGTCCCATTGCCTAATTCCAGAGGTAGTAAAAGGGGAGATTGAATGGAGAGCAAAACAGCAAGGCAAGCACATAGCAATACTTTCCTTGGACAAGTAGTAGGGGAAAGCACATGTCCTGTACCTTTCAGGGGCTCTGAACTACAGGGTTCCTAAACTTAAAATCACCACAGATGGAGTGTCCAAGTGTGGTGGGGAGCACTTGCTCACACCTCACCTTGTTTGTGTGTTCTTGTCCTGGCAGATTAGTGACAGATTATGGTTTCTGTGGGCCAATCTTCGATGTATTACCAAAGCTTGTATGTGAAAGGCATTAATAAATGCTCTGGCCAGACCCTAGGAACCTGCAGCGTGCCATGTTTCACATGCACCACATAGGTCGTTGAGACAGTTGCCATTTACTTGTAAAAAGATCTGTAGAGCAGCAGATGCCTGGCATATTTCACACAGAGCTGGATCTTCTTCTGCACAGATAGAACATACAGATCCTAGCGCAAATTTTCTCTCCTAATTGCTATTTTTTAATGTTGAAACTGGGTGAATTTTCTTGGGGGTGGCAGAAAGTGGTTATATAATCCTGCTGCCATCCTTGTCAAACTCAATGCCTGGTTCTAAATCCTGCTCGAGGCTGACCAGTTCTAGGAGAAAAATAATGTTAGCAAAATGCCTTGTCAGTGTTAGAAAAGCCAGTGTTGCTCTGGAAAATGGCTTGAATATTTTCAGTGAAGCACTACAAGAAGAAATAGCTGAGGATGCCAATCAGCACCAAAAACTTACCCCTAAACTGTTAAAGGTTTGGCTATTACAGTGCTTGTGTTGGAAATACTAGCAAAAAAATCATGTTAATTGTGTCAAATACTTTAAACACTGTGAAAAAGTGTGTAATAGAAGCTAAACAGCTGTCACTAATGGGATTGGAGCACTCCCAAAGTGCTTGTAGTAGCCAGCTTGTTCTTCCCATGCAGCTTCTGATAGAGTGGACTGTAATATTTAAGGCCAGAGCAATAGCTCTGCATTTATGTTTATTTCATTTGAATGTAGATTTTTCATACCTGTACAAAAATGGCCAAGTTGATCTGCTTCCCTGCAATTGGAATCTGGAAAGGCCTTTTTGACATATCTGAGCTAGTTTGTGGCTTCTCTCTTACAGACCATTTTAGACTCTACACAGAAACTGAATCCGTGCCAGATCCGGAAGCTTTTCTACATTCTCAGCACACTAGCATTCAGCCAGAGACAGGAAGGAAGCTATATTCAGGTAAGGAGGGACTCAACAAAAAGGAGTTCAGCTGTACCTTGGTCCTTTGGCTGGGCTAAATTCTAGTGGTTATAGTGCACAAATAGTGGCCTCGTTTATAAACAGCAGTTGGTGTCAAGATGTCCTTCAGCTTAAGACTCTATTCTCCACGACCTGTTGCAGACTAGGTTGTGGCTCCAGACTTTGCTCTCCTGTATAGCAATGATAGCAAGGAAATACAGAGGCTGTATCTTTCCTGGAAATGCCCTCTTTTCTCATATCTAAGAAAGGTAGATTTGGTAGAAATGTTGGTGGAAGGGGACCGATATCAGTCTCTGATCTAACCTCCCAGTGGAAGTGGGACTGTCGCCAGAATGAGATCAGGTTGCCTGTGGCTTTATCTAGCTGAATATGTGCAGAAGTGTAAGTTTGGAGCCTCTTTCTCAAGCTTTGTTTCTCATTCATTTGGAAGCATTCAGAAAGCACAGTTCAGCTTCTTTCCCAAGGTGCTCATCTTAATTCAGGTGGTTCATGTTTGTAGATCAGAGATGACAAAAGCTCTCGTGTTAACAGAATGAAACCCCACAGAACAGAAGACTACAATGCTGTAGACTTTGTACCTCCAGTGTATATACAAGAGGAACAAAAGAAGTTATCAAGCCTTTTAGGAACCTGCGTTGGCAGGGGGGTTGGACTCGATGATCTCTCGAGGTCCCTTCCTACCCCTACAATTCTGTGATTCTGTGAAACCTCTTCTGTCTAAGTTCATATTCCTTTTACAGAGGATACCTTGTATGACTCCGTTGCAGCATAACAGTGGTGATGCCAGGTACCTGTGTACCCACTTGTACCCATTTGTACCCATATGCACCAGCACTACACAGGTCATTTCAGAGGCATCTTGCCTAGTGAAGGTCAAGAAAAGATGGCCTAGCCATGGACTCTCTGTTTCTCTGCTACCAGTTTGATCTTGTTGGCACTAGTTCTTTGCGTAAGTCATACCTTAAGCCTTCATCTCCTCTGTCTCAAGACTACAGCTTTTGCATACTGAGCATCTCTGTATGGGCCAAACCCTTCCTTTGCAGAACCAGCACGGGCAGTTAATAAGCATCAAGACAACCAGGGCTGTTCTGATTCCATCAAATTTTCTGGTGGCCTGTGAGATCTTTGCTGCTTTTATTAAACTGCTTCTGAGTTGTCTCACATACTCAGTTCCAGTCTGAGAGTGCGCCTTGTCAGAACAGGGATGCTGTGTGCTTTCATTGTCAGGAGACCTCCTAAGTCTATCATCAGTAATCCAGAATTCTTCCAAGGTGTTTGTGCCTGTTTTGAGAAAGTGCAGTTGATCAGCTGCTTTGACACAACTGTTAAAACAGAACGTGCTGTGTTGAAGCCTGCTGTGTGGTTGTGGAGCTGCTACAGAGAAGCCTTTACAACTGTGCAGGCGTGCTGTCCCAGGGGACAAGGGAGGCAGCTGGAGGAATGCCTTAATCCCAGGTGTCTGGTGTGCTATTTCCTCGAACTCTCTTTGGACCTTCCCCCAAGAACTGCTCTATCCCTGAGCCTCCTACAGCTGGCTGTGTTTCAGAGGGCAGCTATGCAGCTGCAATGTGTGTGTGAAGACCATCTTTTTTTTCCAATATATATTCTTCTGTTAATTATAGATGAAATCTGGACATGTTCAGTACAGTAACGAGAGCAAAGCCAAAGCAAATCACTTTTAATCCTTTTTGCAGCCTTACCTAGAGTTTTGACCAGTGTGCTCATAATAAAGGAAATCACAGGATGTACGTTCCTCCTACGACCCTGTAATCCCGGTAAACCATTTCTGTGCAGCCTTTGGAGATGACATGAGGTGAAGATGCTGACAGGGCTGAATGATGCACATAAGTACCTCTGTGGTGACATAGGCTGTGTCTGTCTTTTTAGGATGATATGCACATGGTGATCAGGAAATGGCTCTCCAGCACTGTTCCCAACCACAAACAAATGGGGATTATTGGTGCTGTCACCATGATAGGCAGTGTGGCATTAAAAAGGTGAGAAGAAATGTACAAAGGTGAATTTAACATGCTTTAAGACAACCTGGAGTGGGACAAAGAAGGTGGGGGAGAGCAATTGTCTTCTAGCTCATGCGTGCCTCGGTCAAATCCAATAACTTAGAAATCTTTCCTGCAAATTGCAGCATTTGGTGTTGCAACCTGTTTAAATCTCTGCTGCAAATATTGAAGGCATCCTGAATTTCTTGTTAGTGCTTATTCATGGAGGCCTTGACTAGCACCAGCAAGGTCCAGTGCTTGGAAAAAACAAAATGTTGTGGTGGGCTGGCTGCAGGTCAGCATCTGGCACTGAGGCTGAATAGCTTCATGTGCACTGCTTGAGTACAGGGAAATCTGAAGGAGAAGGAAGAAGAAAAATTACTGCTGTGCTGGGCATTGGTGTGTGACAATCTCTAATGTACTATATAAATAATTTATAAATAGCGTTGATAAACGAGACAAACTCCCAATAAGAGCTGTGACAAAGATTAAAGGGCTTGGAAAAAAAATATTAGAGTGGTGTTGGGAAGCATGACTTCTTCATGGAATGCTTTTGCTGATTATTACATGAAGAGAAAAGCCTGTCTTAACTCCGGGCCCTGAGTTATCAGACTTCCTTATGGTTGCTCCCATAGCACTGACATCAGACTAGCTAATTTGGAGGCACTGGTTTAAGTCTAAGCAGGAGATGTTAAAATAGTTATTTCAAGAACAGGCTTAGAAAATCCTAAAATACAGACTACAGGCAAAAAGTCAGAGTGCATCAAGAAACCTGCAGTAGCAGTGAATTTGCCAGGTAAAATGCACACAGATGACCCCAGCAGGTGGATCATGGTTTGTGCCTCAGAAAAAGGATTAAATCCCCAGGGAACCTGTTTGTTTGACTTACAGAGATCCTGGAGAAAATCTGTCTTCTGCCGCTTGAGAAATACCCTTGTAATTGGATCTTTATGTACCTTGCTGGCTTCCTGTCTGATTTCTTAAGAAACTGAATGAAGAAGACAGACTCTATAGCCTCTGTCAGAGAAAAAACTGTCCTTCTGAGCTTTGCAAATAAGCAGCAGGAAACTGAGTAGCTGGCATAATGTACAGCTGTAGATACTAGGCTCATGTAAGGAGAAGCTCCATGGCCTTCAGAAGAGGAGATGGGTAGAGGTCTCGGGTTAGGAAAAGGATTTCCTGGAAGACGTTGAGTCTTGTCCCAGAGGTGCCAAACAGCAGCAGGTCTTTTCCTAATAATGTCCAAAGCATGTCTTCTTTCCATGCATAATTCTTCATTTTCTGGAGAAACGTGTGTGATGGATTTTGCCATCTCTTAAACGTTGTGCAACAAATGCAAGGTTATCAATTGCTTTCAGAAATGAAGGAGATGGTGGATCGTTGGAGAGACCTGAGCCGAGCTTCGAGCGTGATGGGCAGGTGGGTGCCAAGAATGGGTGCGTACTGGGGCAGTGTGGGAGAGAGGGAGGACACGGTCAGCAAAAGGATGCGATTGGAGACGCAGTCTTAGGTAAAGCAAATGCGTGTCTGACAGCCAGCTTTACTGGGCGGGGGAGGCTTGTGTGTCAAGTAGGAGGCAAAAATCTATTAAAACGGGTTTTGGAGAAATTAAGGGCTGCATTAAGAAGCATTCAAGCAGTACCACAGCCATGTAGTGAAAAGTCTTCTGTCCAGACATTATTTCAGACAAGAAGGAAAGAAACAGGACACTCTCTTTTGTGTTACTCCGTGGTGGAACAGTCCCAGCTCTGTGAACATCCCATGTTTCTTCTTAAAACTGCATGTCTGTAAGACCAGTCACCATGGGCTGTTAGCCTAGAGCTGAATCTTTGGATATACCTCAGAGTACATTAATGTAAAAACAAGAAGGAGTTAAGGTAAAAGTTTGAGTTGTCCTTTAAAAAAACAAACAACAAAAAAACATTCTGAAGACTGTTCTCTCCTTTCAGCTTTCTACGTTGCTCGACCTTGTAGGCTTCTGCTGTGAGCAAACACCAGAAGTCTTGGCACTCTACTATGATGAACTTGCCAATTTGATTGAGAAGCAGAAGGGAAATTTGGACCTACAGCTCCTGGTATGTTGCAGAGTTTTTTTAATTTAATCACTTAAACGTATTCTTCAAAAGCAGGGTGTTTTTCAAATGTGAGCAGGACAAAATCATTTTGAAGATTTCACTCCAGTCTGAGAACTGGTTTTGTTTGAGGCATGCCTAAGGTTCCCGCAAGAGATACAAAATTCTCTTTCACCTCTTTGTGCTTTTGTTTGTTTGTTTTTATTTTCTTGTGGCTTCCTTGTTTTTTATTGTTGTTTGGATTGTGGCAAACTCCTCCTTATGCTTTAACAGCTTCCTTTATGTGAACTTTCATGTAACAGCAGGAAGAGGGGAAGACTTTTAAAGGGAATGAAATGACGTTTCCGAGTAGACTTTTGAAATCCACAGATAAAGGTAGAACCTGAAAGAACCTTAAACTTGGTATTGAAATTGGCTTCCAGTCAAAAAGCTGTCTGATATCTAAGACCTTGGAGGCGCCACAGTGAAGATTTATGGTAATAGGAAGAGGTTTGTGAAGGCCAATGCTGTTTCTTCTTGCTGGAGATGTTTTTACATGTGTGCTGTGCCAGCCAGGGGACTAGGAAATCATTCTGGGGCCCAGGAGAGCATGAAAGCTGTTGTGGAATTGATCATTCATGGTGCCACAAAGAGACCTTTGCTCTCATGGAGAAGCAGAACTGTGTTTTAGAACAGGGGAAGATGATCAGGGGACTGTGAGCTGCTGACAGTCACCCTAAACAGCCTTGCACATAGAGCTGGAAAAGCCTCTCTCATGAGATCCAGCTGAGGGTTCCACAGAGGAAAAGCAAAGGATAAAGTTTCTCCCTTTTTGTAGCAAGGGTGATGACTCAGTTCTTGCAACATTTGTGCAGACACTTTTTTGGTCTTTTCATTGTCTGTCCAGACTCTGTTACACCTGTTGTCTTATATCTCCCTTAACTGTTGCTACTCATGTAAGCAGGTGAAGTATGTGGGATACATTATGTGAAATAAAATCTTGCCAGCACTTTATAGCCTTTTCATCCTGACCTTGGCTTCTCAGGACAGAGAACTTCCCATGGCCCTTCCAGCCAGCTGCTCTGCTTCTCTGCAGCAGTGGGGAGCTGGTAGACGAGCTCATGTCAAAAGAGCAGGGAAGAAATTGGTTGTGCATGCTTGGTAATGTTTCCTGGCTGTCTCTCTGAAGTTAGGCTTTAGCTGTCCTTGCAGGCAGTAGTTTCACTGCTGTGATTGTTCCAGGGTGCTTTTGCTTGGCCTTATCTTCTGCATTTTTCACTGCTGCTGTCACAGCTTTCTTTGCTGAGCCCATTTGTTGAGCAGGTTTTTCCTTTCCTTATAGGAGGAGTTTGGGAAGAGTCTGGTGGAGGACTTTCCCAGTGACTTTGTGGTGGATCTCAGCCCCACAGTGACCGGGTATGCTGAGCACAGGCTAAGTATTTGTAACGTTTCTGTCACTGACAGCTTTGTCAATGTGGTGATCCTTTTAACTGAGTTTGTCTGCCTTTCCTTGCAGTTCGTTCTTGTTCCCAGTGAAGCCCTCGTATAATCTCGATGAAGATGAAAGTCAGGGAGCAATTGCTATTAACCTCTTACCTTTGGTGTCACAGAGTGAGCTTGGCAGGGTCACTGATGGAATGAATAACCCAAGTAAGAGGTACTGTGGCGCTTACCTTTGCAATCATTCTTGATTTAAAGGAATTGTATTTTAATTCTGTGTCCAGCCCTGCCTGCTCAAGTGCTTGACTAGGAGCTGGACAGAAGATGTACTGGTTTCCAGCATTCTTTTCCTTCCCTTGCTGTTAGACATGGGTCAGATAGGTCTAGAGGCATAAGCACGTGCTGGGGAACTAGCAGTCTGTTCTGGCTCAGACTATTTAGGTGATGTTGAATGAGTCATGTTGCATTTACCTTGTTTCCCATCTGTCATCTGAGGATCTTCCTTCCAGCATTATTGTGATACTGAAGGCCATACCACGATGGATGGGCAACTCCACCCATTTGGGCAAAATTCATATTTTGAGCATTGAGCCTCAGATGGAGTCAGCAAGTAGTTAGTGTGTGTAAAGAGTACACAATTTGTTCTCACCCTTCAGTTGCACTTTGACAACATGGACTTCTGCTTCACAGCAAAACCACAAACATGCCACCACAAGTAAAATCTGTATGAGAAACAAAGGCTTTGTCCTAAGAGAATGAAACAGGCAGCATGCAGGAAATAAAACATCTTATTAAACAATGGGAGAGCAAAGTTAAAAATAATAAAAGGCTTTTTTTCTAACGGTCAGTTTTATATCTGGCATAAACTATTGACAGATTTTGTTGAGATTGTAGTTGTGCTTAAAAAAATACATGATTACTTTATACCAAATAAAAATAAATATAGCTATCTTATATGCAACGATGGAGGGGAAAAAATGTTAATTTTCCTCACTTACAATGTGAGCAGTAGCATGCTAGAAAACATTCAGGGAGGTTTCTCTGCTGCTCACAGCTGTCTTTTGCACAAATTCTTGCAGTTCCTCCTTAACTATTCAACTCTGATTTCTACCTGAAATAAATCTGACTCCATTTTTGTTCAGTACAGCAGGTTTTTTGCCCTTAAGTTTTCCCAGAAAATTGATGATCACTGATTAACCACGTGATGCATTTCTGCTTTGTGATGCTATGACTCTCGAGAAGCAAAATAGCAGAAGGTATAGGCAAGGTGGCATGGGAGGACATAGGACACAAGAGAAAAGTGATGAGCATTCTGGAGGTATATAAAATGTAGGACACACTTAATTTCTCTCTCCCGTTTTTCTTTTCCCCAGGGTAGTATCACCAATATGTCTATCACCCTCTTTCCGATTGCTTAGGCTCTACACTGGAGAGCAAAACAATGGAAGCCTGGAGGAGATTGATGCCTTATTAGGTATGGAAAGTAAATCTTTTATAGAGCCCCTCTGGCTGACTTGTTCCTGTCCCTGATCTGCAAAACCTTCCCGCAGCTGTGGGAGGAGTTGTGTAGTGTATGATGGAGGCTGAGATGCTCTATTGCCCCCAAGTGGAAGGGAGGCAGGGGAGACGATCACTTTCTCTGGGAAGTGACTGATGGTGTTTACTCCAAATAGTCATTGGAATCGAGAATACAGGCTTTCAGAAGAGTTATTGTCCATGCAAAAAGCAAAGCATAGGTAGCAAACACAGTCCAAGGTGTTCTCTACCTACCCCGTCCCAGGTTGTCCCCTGTACTTGACTGATCTGGAAGTTGAAGGGAAGATAGACTCTCTTTCCAAGCAGGAACGGGAATTTCTGTGCTCACTTCTCTTCTATGCGCTCAACTGGTTTCGTGAGGTGAGTAGAGCCTTGTCTGCATGTTGTGGAGTGGAACTGAGGAGCAGCACTTAAAAACACAAACCCCAGGCTTCAGGGGTGCAATTGTCTTGCCTCTTGGAAATGTTCTCCAGCAAGGTGTTGGTGATCTCTCCGATTCTTCTCTTCATTACCATTTATGCTTTATCCTGATTCTAGTAACAACTCTGCTTTCTTGGCTAAGAACTCGACCTGTAGCTGCTGTGCTGTTGCTTTTCAGATTGCATTTTCTTATGGGCTTCTGAAGAGCTTTGTTCATGCAGTCTGGATTTGGTCACCCAGGGCACTTGTGCTAATTGTTGCGTGCTTATCTGGGACTTGTGGATGTTATTTGAAAAAGAAAAAGGATGCAAATCTCCCTAATTCACAGTGAGTTTGTTTTGTGTCTCTAGGTTGTAAATGCTTTCTGCCAGCAACAGGACGCTGAGATGAAGGGGAAGGTTTTGACTCGAATACAAAACATCACAGAGCTGCAGAGTGTACTAGGAAAATGCTTGGCAGGTGCGTATGAAAACATTTGCATGTTCTGGGCTTGCACCAGCTGTGAAGTGAAAGGTATTGGCTTAAACATCAAAGAAGGAATTGCACGGTAATATATGCTGCATTATTACAGTGACCTAGGAATCTGCCTGAGTATGGAGGAGGAAGCCAGCTTCTCTCCAAAAGATACAGTGTAATTCTCTGGCATTCAGGTTGGACCAAACTATTGAGGCCTGTTACAAGCATCAGCTGCCTTCATTAAATGGGCCCATGAATTCCTGCTGTCTGACAGCTGGAACCCAGTGCAGGAACCTGGTGGTCTCTGTCCCGGGCCAATGAGCACAGCCACAGAAACTGACAGACAACAACAGCTGAAGACAGCACCTATGCATAGGACTCACATAAAACATAAGTAAAGACAGCCAAGTTCCATCTTGCTCTTCAGCTGCTTAAGATGCTTTGAGTCACAAGCACACCTGAATTTGCAGATCCCCAAGTACGGGCACAGCCCCTCTGTCTGCCTAATACTCCTGCCTAGATTCTGGGCCCTATAAACTGCTCCACAGGTCTCCTACTAACCACCTAGTCCAGCTTGCTGCTCATTACTATTACTACCTGGCAGACATGCAAACTCACATGCATACTCATCCCAGAGGCACTTCATGCTTGTAGGTCTGCCAGATCCCAGCATGGACCATCTACCCAGCTGATGGCCCCTCCTGGACCCAGGGCCTCCTAGTTGCTGGCTAGTCTGCCTTTGAAGTTGGACAAGAAATTGCAGACACACACCCCAGTGCATGCCAATTTTGGGGAACATGCAAATATCACAGCCCCCACGCTGTCCCTGCAGCCAGCACCAGGCACGTGGGCTGTGACCTGTGCTCCTGCTCCAGCTGCTGGTCCTGAGTCCCTCACTTGCTCCACTCACACTGATGCCCTCTAATATCTGGTTCTCAGCACACACAAACGCTGTTCCTGCCCCAGTGGCTGGTAGCCAAGACCCTCACCCACACCAGGAGCTGACAGTGAGGACCCACTTGCTGCAATTGCTGGCACCAAATTCACTCACAATGGTCACCCCAATAGCTGGTGCTCTGGCCAAAGTCCACAGGACCTGTCGAGATGCTTCCAAGAGCTATTGGCTCTGCAGCTACTGAAGTTGAGACCTTTGCTCGCTCCAGATACTGGCACCAATGGCCAAGGGCTCCTAAACGCCCAGTCTGACTCTAGTTGCTGGCCCAGCATTTAACCACTCAGGTCTGGCCAGTGGTTTGCATTTTGTCCTTTGCGCACACGCGCTCCCAGGATAAGAGAAGTGAAATTACATTGAAATAAAGCTAAGAAAGGAATTAATATGAAGATAGGACAGACTGGGGGGTCAGGTGAAGGGCTCAGTCATGCAAATGCACTGACTGGCAATCATCCCATCCCATCCCCTTTCCTTGTGTGCACATTCCTTCATCAGTTTGCATAGTTCCACCACAACTCCTACTCCCCTGGAACATCACAAGTCCTCAAGTTCCTCTTTTTCATCCCAATTTATCAGTTTCAAAGCCCATCTGTCTCGCCTTAAAGCTTTGCTGGGAATTTCTTAATGATCGTCAGTTAGTAAGTGGAGACTTTTGGTCTTTGTCTACCAGGTTTGTGTCTGTCCGTGTTTATGGGCTTCTCCTATTACACTCTTTTTTGCATTGAAAATGTTCTCAATCAGATAACCTTAATGAAGAATACTTTATCACCTTCTACAAACTATCCATTACAGGCTTTGTTTTTAAACCAGTGGATCAACATCAATCCTAAATAAAGAGACTCTTAACACCTTTCTATTGCTTCAAGAGAACTACAGGGACAGCAAGGAAAGGGCTCAGATGTGCTAGATCAGCACTTTTCAGCTTCACTTGCATTTACCAAGGTTCAAAGACAGCTGAGCTCTTGTTGTTCTCCCTTTCTTGAGGAATGCAAAGAGCTGTAATTCTGGTGCAGCATGGCAATACAAGAAGGTTGACCGGAGCTAAATGTGCCTGAGCGTAAGAGCGGAGGGATGTTCACAGGGATGGGGAAACATGGGGTACTTCCTCTAGACGTGCATCTTGCCTCTGCTTTCTCATTTAGGAGCTGAACTAACCACAGTTCTGCATTTTGGCTCTTTCAGCAACCCCTGGCTATGTCCCACCACCAGCCACTTTTGATTCTGAAGCCATGGAGGGAGTACCAGCTGTTAACGCCGTTGGTCCCGTGAGAAAAAAAAATGGTAACAAGTTTATAACATTTAAGGAAGCAGATGCGATGTTGGGTTTGATGAGCAAGTTGGACTTGTGTGATGCATAAAGCACAGAATTTCTGGTATGGCCTATCTAGCTTGAAATCTTACCCAATCAACTCCTAGTGCAGATGGAGGTGTAAAAATATCCTACTCCAAACAGCTGCCAGATAATCTGTTTTTTTGGGGAAGCTACTCTTAGCATATAACTATTGAAAATTCATTGAAATGAATTTCCCACACCCCCTTTAGATCTCTTTTCACTGATGGAAATTGTGTTGGCAAGCTGTCAGTCCTTTGGCACAGTGGCCAGCAGTTCTGAAGTGTTCTGCTTGAATTGCTTTTGGACCTTGTGTGAATGTTACCTGGTCCTGGTGACTTACTGGATGTCTGTTTGATCTAATACGTTGTTTAGGATTACTTGAAATGTAGTTTCTTTGGTCTCTTGAGATGCTACACAGTGTGTCAGGTTTGAGAGTCTCCCCACCTTTGTCAGCAGTGAAGCCCATCACAAGGAATTCATCGAGTTACTCTGCTTTTGGCATAGCGTCCCAGCAAGCCCCTTCTGGAGTTGTCTTACTGTCATTTTCCAGGTCCTCAGCTTTTCTCAGTGAAACAGCAACACTAATTTTTGTTCAAGCATTTTTATAAAGTTTCTTTTTGTAGTCACAACGTAACATTTTTGAAGTACAGTAAGAAAAGTTAGACCTTAATTTCTTACTTCCATTTTATAAAAGAGAAGCTGGTTGGGAAGACAGCCCCAAATGCTTTTGACTCTCTGACTATGATCCTGGCAGCAAATGACACGCAACCGGTGTATATTCCATGCTTTCTTAGGGCTGATTAAAGTACAGCCTGAGCTATTTCCCTGCCTTGCAGCCTCAACAGTGTTGAGCACGGTGCGGCTTTTATTTCTGAAGTTGCTCTTCTCTTTAAGGAAAGAAGAAAAAGTCTGATGGCAGCAAAGCCAGCTTTGCAGATCGTTCTCAAGCAGATGAAAGCTCTGAGGGAAACCAGCCTGACAATGAGCTCTCTGAGCTGGAGAAGGTAGGAATATACCCCTGGGGTCTTGCAAGAAAGACAGACAAAGGAAAATGACTTAGAAAAAGAAACAAAAGTTTTGAATTACTAAAATAATCAGGCAACTGCCATTTCTAGACTCTGATCAGAAATTGTGAGATAAATCTGGAAAATACAGACCCTTGTAAGGATCATATTTCCCACCATCTCCAGTCTGCCTCAGTCACAGGTGCTCGTTTTTCATATTTTCTTTGAGGTGTTTGATCAATGTATTAATGATAAGGCATATTAAAAACTAACCATTTTCATCCCATGTTAAGAGCTAGTTCAGGTACAGAGGACAGGTCCCAGACTAACCCATAGATGTCATGCCCTATCCAGGACAACAGAATACAGAAATCCTGGTGTGAGCAACTTACAACATACATTGGGTCATATGACAGGGCTGCACAGCATGAAACCTTAAGAATGTATAGATGCGATTAAAAGCAAGATCGCATCTCATGGCTTACTGTCCTGATAGTTATCAAAGACAAAAACATTTGCCCTTTTATGGTGCTTATGGGACACTGTCTTTTACCAAGTCCAGAATGAGTTTCATGACGGCCGTTGATTCATGGCAAGACAATAGCAAAGATTTTTTCCTAGATATTTTTTTTTCCAGAAAGCTTTTAGTGACTTGTATGGTACAAAACGGAAATGATTCTGATTCTGTGTGCCCATCTCTGTACTAGCTACTGTGAATTCTTCTTAGTCTTGTTTCAGCCTGGCATGAAATATAAGACTGTGTGAAAGAAACAGCGTTATTTGAGCTAGTAAGTCTTATAGTTCTACAAGTTGTAAGCTGAGTTCTGCCATTTACTTTTTAGAGTGGTTCTGAGAGAGAGGCAGGGAACCCTCTGGCACAGCTGCAGAGTTATCGCCCCTACTTCCGAGAACTAGACCTGGAAGTGTTCACTGTACTCCACTGCGGGCTGCTGACAAAGTCTATCCTGGACACAGAGATGCATACAGAGGTGAGTGGAACAACACAAAAATGTCCAGGTATGACTTTGTGTTATGTATTGCCTCCCTCTGAGGCCTTGTTTCCTTCCGATCCATTGAAATGGGTGGAAGACTGATCCAGGGCTGTGAGCTAGGTACCAGGAGAGAATCTGTCCGCAAAGAAAATGAAGTACCTCAGGGCACTGAGATAAAAAGGACTTTCCTTCTATGTTAGACATGAAGTACAGCAACGATATTAAGGAAAAAAAAAGTAATTTTAATATTGCATATAAGGGAAAAAGATACAGTATAACGTACACATTTAACAGAAAGCAGGAGGCTTTATACTGAACACTGCTCAGCTGCAGGATGTGGTGGCCTACCTATGACAGAGAACCTATGGCATTACAGTTGACGTTGCAAAAGGCAAAAGTTTCAAGTTATCAGCAGATGAATCTGTGTAAGGGCAGGTTCGGATTGGGTATTAGGAAAAGGTTCTTTACTGAGAGAATAGTTGGGCACTGTAACAGGCTCCCCAAGGAAGTGGTTATGGCACCAAGCTTGTTGGAGTCCAAGAAGTGTTTGGAGAATGCTCTCAGGCATGTGGTTTGATTTGCAAGTAGTCCTTTGTCAAGCCAGGAGCTGGACTCGATGTTCCTTGTGGGTCCCTTCCAGCTCAGGATATCCTATGATTCTAGATGGGAAACTGGGCTCAAATGTGGAATTAGTGTCATGAATTTGCCCTCCCTGGATAGGGTCCTGTTTACCATCTGGGAGCTTCTATAAAACTGCATTACTATGGTTATAGAAAGCAAAAATGCTTAATTTTATTATGCTCTTTACAGGCAGGCTGAGTCTACCTGGAGTCTAATTTTGTTGCACAACAGTAGGATTAATAAACTATGAAAAGGGCACAGTAGGCTGGAGTGTGGCCTGGCCTGCTCCAAAGACAGCTATCTCTGTGTGTACAGGGCCGTTGGCAGACTGTGTGACACATCTCCTGGCATATGTGGCAGTATTTCAAATTACATCTTGGCTATTCCTCAGTTGGTGATTTTTTTGATTCTTTGGACTCAAACTTCTTTTTTTCCCCAGGATGCCAGTGGTATTTTGAACTTCAATATATAAATTGGTTCTCTGTCAGTACTTGGGTGTTACTGACGCCTGTTCCACCAGAGCACCAGGTTCACTTCATGCTTTGAGTAAGCAGAACCAATGTCCCACACCTGCAAGAGAGAGACAAAACCCTGGCATCTACCAAACTGGTCCCTGGCTGAGGTTAACTAAGCCAGGAGTTGTAAGTGGAAACGGAGGAGGTGAAGCTGAGCTTCAAGGCACCTTACAACTAGGTCTTGAGTCCAGGAATTGACTGTCCTTTCTTGTAATTACAGGCTAGTGAAATTGTGCAGCTGGGGCCTGCTGAACTCTACTTCCTCCTGGAGGACCTGTGCTGGAAGCTGGAACATGTGCTGACTCCAGGCTCCACAAGGAGGGTGCCCTTTGTAAAGGCATGTACAGCAGTAGCTAATGGTGCAAGGCCTGTGCCGAGCAGAGCATGTCAGTGACTTCCACGCTTATCTTGAATGGATAAATGCTTTTCAGAATTATTTTCACTTAACAGCTAAATGTCCCAACTGTGTGTCAGAGCAGCATTTGTCCTTTCAAAAGAGATTTCTGTACCACTTCTCTGTCCAAGGGGACAAGACCTAGCTCAGGTTAGGCAGACAGAAGCTGTTGGACTCAGTTTTCTATTGTTTTTTGTTTGTTTGTTTTTGATTTAGTTTGTTTGCTTTGTAGTCTTTAGAACAGCACCTTGAGTGTAATGACTCCTTGGTTTCCTGGCCTATCACTTCAGGAAGAAAGTAAATGCATGTGGCCCATTGCATTAAACTATGAGAAATTCACTACATCGGTGTTTCTCTTCTTTATCTTTCGACCTATCTTAATTCCCATGTGCAGAGACTGCCTTCTCTTAGTGTCTGAGTAAAACATGATGACCTAGATGTCACATCAGTATTGTTCTATCCATCAAATGTTATCCACTTGTCTGAGTTGGTGCTGGTTGTTCAGCAGAAGCCATTTTTTTAGTCAGTGCCCCTTCCTAGCAGAATATATGACATCAGGAATTGCATTGCTTTGAAGTAATCTAAGTTATTCTCAAGTCTCACACAAAATTATTCTCAAGTAAGACTGATGAAGTGATTTTAAACTTTTGGGTTTGCCGCAGGAAAGAGGCTACAAGGATATTGGCTTTACCCACCTGCGGCAGAGATCCCCTAAGGAAGTTGCTGTGTGTGTAGTCAAGCTGCTAAAGCCACTGTGTAATCACATGGAGAACATGCACAATTACTTCCAGGTCAGTGGGCAGCAATTTTGACTCCAAAAAATCATCCGGTTTCGTTGCCTCTCAAAGTATTTTTGGTTTTGCTTGTGGGGGAAAAGAGAGTGGTTTTGGTGTCATGAGTGGTTTTTTTTTTGAACATGGAATTTATGGAAATGGATTGTTGTGCAGTTTTCTTTCCTTGGAATGGCATGTAGTGGATGACTTGTTCTGTGTTAAAGGCATTTACACAAAATCGGGGTGTGGCAGACGAACCAGGAGTGAACATCCAGGAGCACCAGATGATGTCATCTTGTTACCAACAGCTGCTACTAACTTTTCGCTTGCTGTTTGCTTGGTGAGTTCAAGCAAAAGAGTATATAATTGCATAAAACAAGGTCTACTTACTGCTTCCTTTTCTTCTTCCCTTCCTTTAAAGTGTTTGTACCCAGCAAACGGCCTGTTAGTCATGCGGAACAACACTGCACACATGCACACAACACGTTGGAGACATTTGAACACTTTGCAATTATGTCAACCTTTGTTGTTGACCCTGAACTAAACCAGTAGGTGATTAACAGTGAATGCAGGGTAGTCTGAAGCATAGAACTGGCCGGAATTCCACGTGTTAATCTGTGTGGTTTTGGATTAAGACCAACAGAAGTGGCATACTCTCACACCTGGCTGTGCAACTCTCATTCTGCCTAAGGATCTTGGAATTTCTTACCCCCTAAGTTCCCTTGTCTCAGGCTAATTTGTCATTGCCTGAATCCTGAGCAATAAAAGACTTTCTTCTGTCAATGGATAGGATGAATGTGTGTTTCGTTAATGAAAGGCCTATGCTGCTCATGTACTTGAACTGGATTCATAAATGCCAAACTTAGTGCATGTGCAGCATGGATTTAACCTCTGCATCTGTTAATGTAATTCTGAATAGCATCATAGAAGTTTTTTTTCTGAATCCTAATTTAGATCTGTATGTAGAAAGCACTTTACCTTTGTTGTACTTCAAAAATATCAGTAACTGTAAAAAGAGGATGAAAAGGTGGTAGCAGAACGCAAATAACTGTGACTTTGGCACTTCCTAAACTTTAAATGCTCAGTTACTAAAGTTATATTCTCGGTAATATTTAGCAGGATTTTCTAGTTTTTCTTTCTCTCTTCCATTGCCCTGGCAGTTGCAGGGAAAAAGATGGTGTATTTGAACCAAGCTTGCTGTTAAAATTGTGTGTGTGTGCCCTATAACTTTCATGTTGCTGGGCTCTTCTTGCATATCAGCTTCTTTATTTTTCTTGTTGCAAGCATGTGCCCAGATATGCTTTTGTATCTGATACCTCCCCTCTTTCTAGTCTGATGACAAAATGGACTTTTTTTTTCTGCCCTCAGGAATGGTTTTTCTCAGCATGAGAATACTGACTTGCTAAGGTCAGCTCTCCAGGTAGTTGCAGACAGGCTCAAGCCAGGAGAGACGGAATTTCTTCTTCTTGAGGAGCTGATAAGGTAGAATTGATATTTCCCAAGCTTTGAAAGTGACAAATTTCAAGCATTTTTTTGTGGGCATTATGGGTAAATGTGTGTTTGGGAGCTCTCATAGAGGTAACACCTTTCAACAGGGGATTTTGCGTTTAGTCGAATGATAGTGCAGTCACAGCTAATAAAATGTCGCTACAGGATTGTAAGATGTACATCAGTCTGTGCATCTCATTTGTAAGTGAGCTATTTGAGACTAGGAGATCGGTGGGATTCACAGAAGGAATGAGTAGGTTCTGGGTAGTTAAAAGGTCTGCAGGAACATGAGGCAAAAGCAGTGTATAAAGTGCTAAACTTGAAGGGACTGGAGCCTGAGAAAAGTTTCTCAGTGACTGACTTTTGGTCTACGAGAGGCTGACTACCCCTTCTTCAAAGAGAGTATTGCTAGAGACAAATGCCAGGCTAGACTAAGGAGACTTTGGATCTAAGCTAATCTAATACACCTTTTTTATTTATGTGCTTATGGGAGATTATCCTATTTACACTGTCTTTACCTTTTTTCTTTTCTGTCATTCCCCAGTGAGAGTTTCCAGTACCTACTGAATTTCCAGCAGAGCGTTCCCAGCTTCCAGTGTGCATTCATCCTCACTCAGCTCCTGATTGCCATCTCTGAGAAACCAATGGCTGGCTGGAAGAAAGATAAAATGGGTAATGTGTGAAGAACCTCTTGTCCCAGATTAGTTTTCATGCTGTCCCTTGCCAGTAAATCTTGGGTTCTGTCTCTGGAGTGCATGTTTTTGGGGAGAGTTTTCCTCTCAGTATCCTAGCGCTCTCACCAGGGTGAACAGGCCTACCACTAAAAAAAAGGAACTGCAGTAAATGTATTAGAAGCTGTTTGATATTTGTTTTACTGTGCCTCAGTCACGTGCAGAAAGGCAGACTCCAGCTCCTTTGGTTGGTGTTTTTAAAATCAGAGCCTCACAACTTTTAAGAGTTTCTGCTGTTTAATTTTGATATCAGTTTAGCCATTGATGACGGAGCTAACCACAGACATGATCAAATGTAACTTCCTTTAAAATAAACTGTCCATTTAGAGACTTCAGGGTGGAGAGGGGAATGCTTACCTGTTGTTAACCCCATACAACAAATGTTCTCAGTCAATAGAACCGCCCTTCTTAGGGGTTAGGACCAGCTTTGTAGGAGGGACAGCATTCAAGCAGATGAGGCGTAGGCATGCTTGCAGGTAATATACAAGAAAAACACTTGCTCTCCACTTTGAATTCTTTATTTCAGTGTATGACAGTGTATGAGGTCTCTCAGCTGTACCTTGTCATACCGAGACCCCTCTAGAATTTGTCATTCTCAGATGCCCATAGCCACTCAGAATAAGTTCTCATCTTTGAGAGATATGATAAATCCCATCTTTGGGATTTTACTGCTTTAAACAGGCCCACATGGAGAGAACTGCCCACTGACTGTGTCAGGGAATAATACACTTTAACTAATAATTTCTTGTTTTAAAATATTTCCGCAAAAGACAAACAGGTTTGTTAGTACTTTTGATTTATGAAACCTGTAAACTTCAAACTTTCAATATTCACTATTACAAAACTGTAGCCAAAAAGAAAAGTCACCTGCTGTTGGAATTCCATTTCTAGAAATGGGTGCCCTAAGGGTTGCATATCACCCTAATTAAATAGTTGGCTCACTGTAGGAGCTACCAAAGACCTAACACTTGACATTAGCAGGAGATGGATGCTTTATGATGAGAGCAGGTATTCTGGACCAGGAACACACTGGATCTACGTATATTTTGTTGTCGTGATAGGCCATAGAATGGTTTGGGTTGTAAGGGACCTTAAAGATCATTTAGTTCCAACCCCTCGTCATGGGCCAGATTGCTCAAAGCCCATCCAACCTTGCCTTGAACACTTCTAGGGATGGTGGCATCCATAACTATTCCAGTGCTCCACAACTATAAAGTGCATCCACAACTATTCCACCCTCATAGTGAAGAATTTCTTTCAAATTAGAAAGTCTAATTTAAACCTACCCTCTTTTAACTTGTGACCTTACTGCACTTAGGGAAAGTGCTTTCTGATTTACTAAAGTTCAGGCCTGATGAAGAGTAGCGATGCTGTGATCTTTTGACAAACCATTTGGACACACGGCCTTTTTATGGAAGAAGGAAATTGTTTTAGATTCTTGGGAACCAAAGTACATCCAATTTCTTCTGTAAGTTATTCCTTATCTCTTACAGCTTTGCTGGCAAAGCAGTTCCTCTGTCGGTCCTGGGTGAAACCCAGTGGGGACCAAGAGAAAGGCAGCCAGTTCAACAGCGCGCTGCATACTCTGCTCTGGTAAGACTCAAGCTGTTGTAAGAGCATGCTGAGACACTCAATAGAAATTTTTCGAGTTGTTGCAGAGGGATGACTCCTCTCAGTCATTACCCTCATACTTTAAGGATACAATGAGTGGTAAGAAGAATTCCGTTAGTCATTGGCCATAAAAGCATGCTTGGACCTCATGTTTGCTAGACAATAGCTTGTCAGTGTACATCTGCATGTTACAGATATGTGTGCATACATGTAGCAATATGGATGTGGACTAAAATGTCTGGTTTTGTTTTCACAAAAGTGAACACTAATCTGCTTTCACTAAAGTCAAGGAGAGCAAGACTGAATCTTAGGTGAAATATAAACACCGAATCAAAAGATGGTGGAGGTTGGAAGGGACCTTTGGAGATCACGTTGTTCCAACTCCCCTGCTCTAACAGGTACCCCTTAGAGCAGGCTGCCACGGACCGAAAGAAGGCTTGTAACTTTTGGAAGAAGGGACAGGCAACTCGGGAGGACTACAGAGCTGTTGTGAGGTTATTACAGGGAGGAAATCAGAAGAGCCAAAGCCCAACTAGAGTTTAACTTGGCCACTACAGTAACAGACAATAAACATATTTTTATAAGTGCATAAACAAGAAAAGGAGGGTTAAGGAGAATCTCTGTCCTATATTGGATGCAGGGAGAAAAAGTGATGAGAGATGAGGAAAAGGCTTAATGCCTAAAAGTACTTTAATGCCTTCTTTGACTCAGACTTTATTAGTAAGACTAATTGTTCCCAGGGTACTCAAACTGCTGAGCTGGGAGGCAGAGGCAGGGAGCAGAATGAAGCCCTTATTATTCCAAGGGGAATGGTTAGCCACCTACTATACCACTTGAACACATACAGATCTATGCGGCCATGTGGGATCCACCCAAGAGTGCTGAAGGAGTGCTCACCAAGCCACTTTTAATGATTTATCAGCAGCCCTGGCTATCCAGGGAGGTCTCAGTTGACTGGAGGTTAGCGAACCTGATGCCTGTCTACAAGGAGGACAGCAAGGAGGCCCTGGGGAACTGCAGGCCTATCGGTCTGACCTTGGTGCCAGGGAAGGTGATGGAACAGATCATCCTGAGTGCCCTCACACAGCACATGCAGGACAAACAGGTGATCAGAGCCAGTCAGCATGGGTTTATGAAAGGCAGGTCCTGCCTGACTAACCAGATGTACTTCTGTGAGGACATGACCTATTTAGTGGACGTGGGAAAGGCTGTAGACTTTGTTTACTTGAACTTCAGTAAAGCAGTTGATACTGTTTCCCACAGCCTCCTCCTCGAGAAACTGCGTGCTAGTGGCTTGGATGGCTGTACTGTTCTCTAGGTAAAAAACCAACAGGCTGGATGGCCAGGTCCCAAGGGTCGCTATGAATGGAGTTAAACCCGTTTGGCAGCCAGTTACAAGTGGTTTTCCCCAGGGCTCAATACTGGGGCCAGCTTTGGTTAACATTATGTAAATATCCCTGTAGTTCCCTGGATCCTTTTTGAAGGTAGGAGTGATGCTTTTCCTCCAGTCCTCAGGCACCTCTACCAGTCACTATTGCTTTCGATTTCCTACCTAAGAGTGGCGTAAGAGTGAGCTTGACAATTTTAGGCCACGTGTTGCAGGTAGTTCAAGAATTTTCTGGGTTATTCTGTGTAATATTTACTGGTGAACTAAGCTTGTTTTGAATTTAGTGTCTACCTAGAGCACACAGATAACATCTTGAAAGCTATAGAAGAAATCTCCAGTGTTGGTGTTCCTGAATTGATCAACTCTGCCAAAGATGGATGTTCTTCTACATATCCTACACTGAGCAGGTAATTGTATCAATAGAGACTTTGTATATCACAAGATGCACAATGACTTGTTATATTCAATTATTTTGTAGTCTATTATGGTTTCATGCTAGTGCTGCCGTGGACAGCTCTGGGCACTTCTAAACTTTTTTTTTTTTTGGCAGTCCAAAATAGCTTAGTGCATAGTTAGCTTTAAATGGATGTGGTATGTCATTGTGCATTGCTGCAATATTAACTTTATTATTTGTGAGCCATTTCAGTTGGAGAATGAACTGCCACCCATCATTAAGTATGCTGCCTCTTTACGTGCTGCTGCTGTTGTGATATAAAGCACTCTAAAGTCCACCTTCAAAGAACTGGGGCAGCTCTAAGCAGTCCTGGGCTGGTATGTGGTTTGCAAAAGCTCTTCTGTACATGGACTCAGGGTATTCCTGCTACCAGCACAGGAATTAAGAAGCATGGCTTACGTAGGGATGGCCAAATTTCCTGCACTTCAGAACAACTAAAATCTTCTTAGGTCTTTGATGGAGAGACATGCTTATGAGTCCTAGGCTCAGTCTCCTGGGATTTGCTACTAAGGAAAATGCTTAGCTGGGCAATCTTTAAGTATTCCACATTGTTCTGGGGACAAGAAGTCTGTCTAGATGCTCAGGGATGGGTTTTAATTTTGTTCTCACTTACTCCACAGGCAGACATTCCCAGTTTTCTTCAAAGTAATGATAGCTCAGCTAGAGAGTTCAGTGAGAAGCATCCCAGCTGGGAAACCATCAGACTCAAGTGAGGTAGGAGAACAAATGCAATGGAATCTTTGAGGGGAAAAGGGCATAAGTTAAACTACACAGTGTAATAAAGTTGTACAGCTTGTAAAGGAATCTACTGCTGAATATGGTCTGTGAAAAACAGAGAGTCTCATTGATCATACAAAACCGATACACAGGAGTAGCATCTTTTTTTTTTCTTGGTTTGCACCATGTAAAAAACAGTACATTCATTGGAAGCTATATCTGGAAAACAGATAGTAATCAACAAAATAAAAAGCTTTAGAGTTGGCCTGCACACCTGTGTGGCAGCACAAAATTATTTTCCAACCAAGAGTTTTTCTAAGATCAAGTAAGTGTGTTAACTGAGCGTTTTTTAAGGCATGTGGGAACTGATCAGGCTGGCATTGCCATTGAGTGGTTTTGCTCTGATAAATCTGCCTGTGGGGAAGCTTTGTCCATCTGTTCTCAAAAGCAACCATGCTTTGGGTACAGTTCTTCAAGCCAGCTCCTCCTACATTGAACAGTTCACCCTTAAATACCTTATCTCTCTACTTTGGAGATCAGGAGGTGATGTGGGACCATGTCAAAGGCCTTACAGAAGTCAAGCTAGATGACATTGGTTGGTTTTCCCTTGTCAACTGACGCAGTCACTCCATCATAGAAGGCCACCAGTTTGGTCAGGCACGATTTGCCCTTGGTGAAGCCGTGCTGGCTGTCTCGGATCACCTCCTTGTCTTTCATGTGCATTAACATTGTTTCCAGGAGGTTCTAATTATGGTCCCCTTGCATCCCATTAGACTCAGCTGGAGAAACTGCTGCGGTGGAACATTGCTGTGCGGAATTTCCATATCCTTGTTAACTTGGTCAAGGTGAGGATCAATGATGATTTGGGATGTTTTTTTGGTTTTACCTTCAGATTCCTAGCAATGTACCCAGGTTCGTGAGCACGAGGGAAAAATGTGAAGGATGATTTACTGGTGGAACAACCTGGAAGCGGTAATTAAATGCAGTTATAATTTGTGTACAAGGTTTTCCATTTAGCTTTCTCTTTAGTACTTTCTAATTCTACAGTCTGCACATCTTACTAATACAGTTATCACAAATAAAAAGTCTGTAAAAGGGAAGGATGATGTACAGTGGTGGTGCAGGCAAAGTACAGAATGAGCCCCTATCAACTAGTACAGTATCTTGTGTATGACAGAGTCCACTGCCAGCTGTGGAAGAGGCAGATGGAAGAAGTCTTACAGGTAGATCTGGAGTAACACCTGACAGAAGGAGGCATTCTGCTGCTGTACTCAGAGGCAGGCTAATACTCTGAACTCCGAAGGCTTGAATTCCTGTCTAGAACTTTCATTCAGTGTTTATCTGATAGCCCTCAGCTTCTCACTCGCACCCGATGTGCGCTTCCTTTAAACCCTGCCAATGTTTCATGGCACCCTGTGGTGATAAATTCCAGAGGCCAGCCCCACTGGATGAAATATTTCCTTTCATCAGTTTTTGAGTTGGCACAACCAGTGTCACCGATTGTGACCATGTTTTGGGCAGAAGGGAGCAAGTACGTCTGCACTTTGCTCTATGCCTAGATAGATCATTACTGTTTGCTTTTATCATATTTGCAGTGATGATCAGCAAGTTCAGCTTTTTCAAGTACAGCTTATGAGTTCTGGTGAATTGAGCTGGATTCTTCTGTACAACAGCATTCACTGGGACCCTACCTGCACTCCAGAGTCTCTCACGGCCATCTGAGAGCATAAAGGGTAGAGCTGACTCAACTAGTTGTGTTTTTTGCAGTCCATAGCAGCACCAGAGAACCTTCTCAGCCTTTGCTGACATGTTTGTGCTATGCCAGTTAAAATGCTCATTATTTGGTTATAGAATTGGTCACTGGCAAAGGATATGTATGCAAAATATACCAGAAGAAATCCCGCAAGAGAGCTGAGACCATCTATTTGGTTTCTTTGTTTGTTGTTAGACCACAACTGTGTGACCTGTGCAGTGACACCTGCTGCCTTTTCATGGCTGACACCATTAATGTAACAGCTTCATTATTTCCTCCAAAATACATTATTTTGAACGTCTCAGTTTTGCTTTGTCTGTTAGGTGGTTACTTGCCCACCAGCTGGACTGGGTCTCTCAGTTCCCAGACTATCAATAATTTCACTCACTGGGATGATTTTGTGCCATCTGCAAAAGGTGTACCCCCCTGCTCCTTTTAGATGACTGAATAGCCATCCTGCAAAGTACTTCTGTCTGACAGCCATTCATGCACTTACATGGTGTTCTCTGTTGAAATTTGAGAATGGATGGTGCCTTGGAACAGGTTCCACACACTGTGAATGAATGGCATGTAACTGAAGGCTATTTGCAATTGGCTGCTGTGCTTGCGTTGTTGCCTTTAGACTTGCAGACTGACCTAGCTCTCCTCTTGCCCATGTAGGTATTTGACAGCAGGCCTGTACTCAACATCTGCTTGAAGGTAAGCAAGAACTCAAAATAATTGAAGAGAGCTATTAAAATACCAGCTTTCTTGAATTACTGCTTCCAGTGTAGAAGAGTAGTTACAGATTTCTTTGGAAGAAGCATTTATAACTTACTCTCATACACTTAGCTGTCTTCCAGTTATCCTTCTTGAATGGCTTAGTCACCAAGACTTTGCTGCTAATGGCATTACTGACTTCAGCCCTTTTCTGTCTCTCCTTTCCCTGGGGTACTTCAAATCAGAGGAGACATCACAGCAGGCAGGTTTCCTCTGGAGCCCAGAGAGACAGTGTGTCCTCCTGCAACTGTTCCTTTTCTGGCTAGGATTTACATAGTGACTCTGTCATTTTCTGTATGTAGGTTTACTGCCAGTTTATTAGTGAATAAAACCAGGGATGCGTACAATTATGAGACTACATACAAGACCATGTATGAGCCCTCCTTTGGAGTGACTATAGTGGGACCCTTTACTGAGCTTGTATATTCTGGTACAGCTTTTACGTGAACATATTTTACTAAGCAAGAACAGTCTGTCCAGGATAGCTTGAAAGAGTGTATTACTCTCTTATCTGACTTCATGATGGTTCTTTGAAAAGGAATTTAAATTTGCCTGCTAATGTATTTATTGTTCTTTTATAGTACGGACGTCTTTTTGTAGAAGCGTTTCTGAAGCTTGCCATGCCTCTCCTGGATCACAGCTTTAAAAAACATAGGGTAAATACTTGAGAGACAGAACTATCTAGAACTGGTTGAGAAGCATGACTGATACTTGCTCTAAGGAGATTCCTGTCTTTGGTCAAATGTTGGCACAACACTTGTGATGCTTCATGACAAATGTGTCTGATGTTTCCAGTTGTGCTGTGCCCTGCTTACATGCCTGTGCAGTGCTCTCTTAGCAAACAGATTGCTATTTCTGAGCTCTTTGCCATGAACTCTTGGAAAAGCTGAATGGATTCACTGTTAGCAAAGGAAGCCCTCTCGACCTCCTTCTTCAAAAGTTACCACCACAAAGGTGTCCCTCAAAGTAGGAAGCTCACGTTGAGCAGTTGGTGTTGGTAGGGTCTAGGGATCCAGTGGGAGGGTGTTTTTGCAAAAATTCTTGTAGTTTTGAGCAGTACAATATGCATGAATGCAGATGGACTGAGCAACCTCAGTGCTCTACATGATAAGAACAGTCCATTTATTCCCTTTCCTTTGTTGCAAGATGAACTTCCTTTGCTGGTGAGACTCGTTCTTTGGCTCCGTCTTCACAACTTGTCTGATCCTTTAATAGGTAACCCATTTCCATTGCAAATATGAGATCTGTTCTCATGGCTGTTTGGTGGAGTGAGGTTATCAAAAAGACATCAAGTCATTACTACTGCACAATAGAAAGTGCCTCATAATTTGCTCAGTAGAGAGAACTGATGCCCAGAGTTCACGTTGGAAGTGTTTCAAATACCACAGTCTAGCAGTATGTTACGTATTTTCCTTCCAGTTCCCCTGATAAAGAAGGTTGTACTTGAGCAAAGATGTGATGAGATAGTCTTGATCTTAATTGCCCCACTTTCACTGTAGGATTCCAAAGTCTGACTCAAAATCAGTTTTCAAATTGCTTGGCCTGATAGTGCATATAACGTGTGATCCTGCTTCTATTACCAGTTACTTGACGGTGAGCACGGTGCAAGTCTTCTGTGGTTTATCCCATTCATCTTACGATCTCTGCATCATATCTTTAAAAGGATTACTGGGACTCTCGCATTATTCTTGTTTTCCTTATGGAAAAATCCTTTGACCATGATTTGCTGATCTACTTTTTTTTATTGCAGGATGATGTGCAGGGTTTGCTGAAAACCTTGCAGCTGAGTACCAGACAACTTCATCACATGTGTGGCCACTCCAAGGTAAGATAACTTCCAATTGCAGCAGAAACTCCTGTGATAAGAATTTCTTATTTTCCTCTCGCTGTTTTTCTAGGGCGTACACAGGTCCTACTTGCAGGCTTACAGCAGCATCAGTTATAGCAAAAGCTCTGGGAGGAGGAGAAATAGCCTTAGTTAATGGCCCTAGAGTTAAAGTGTTTGATTTGGAAGTGGCTGAGGTGGATATCAGATCAGGTTAGCGTACCCTGTTTTTTAGGACAGGTTCTTGATATCTTCAGTTGTTGGCATCTGCACGAGGATGTTTCTGAGGATACAAGCTAAGACCCTAGAGACCTGGAATAAAGTACAAGTGCTAGACTGATAATATGGGAGAGAAGCCTTGGCAAAGTTCAACAGCCTTGTGAGTCAGAAGAATGGACAAGGCAAAACCGTACTCAAAATCTTCTTGAGGTGTCTTTTTGGCTTTATACGTTTATATTAAAAAAGAAGGCAAAGGGAGAGGAATAAGATGGTGACACCCAACCAGTCTGCAGTTCTCTCTGTAGGAGACTGGGGGAAAGAAGGAAAAACAAGAGGACTAGCACCCTGCTTGCAGTGTGGAGAGCCAGTGCTTAGCACAAGAGAGAATCACAGGGGAAAAATGCAGTAAAAAGGAATTTCACTTGTGTCAGACTCCTCAGAGCTCCAAGAACACGTCTGAGAAAGAAGCTTTTCCAAAGTAGTTGAAGCAATGCTCCCCAAGCTAGATTTGCTAGCAATGTAACCCAGAGCTGGCATCAGGAGCAGAAAAGTCTCGCTGAAGAACAGAACGAGCCATTGCAGCTCTCAGCATAGAGGAGAACCTGTCTAATCAGTCTGGTGAACTAGAACCTGGCACAAACCCTGGAAATGCTAAAAAAGGCTGACACTTGAAACTTAATTCCTCCTGCCCACTTTAAAGTCCCAGTTCACCTCAAAAGCAGCATAACACCACTGCATCTTGTGATGGTTGCTTTTGCACTTGACCTGGATGTCAAAGCGTGGTGTCCCACAGTCCCTCTTAGCACATAACTGCGATTAGTGAACACCTTTGTTTTACACTTGGTCTTGTATCCACTGCAATCTGATCGGGTCTCTGTGCCAAATCATTTTGGCAAGAGTGAGAAGACAGTGACTGATTCTAGGAAAATAAATAAGTGTATGCAATGAATGAAAAGGATTACCTGAAAATTACCTGTGTGGAGTTAATGCCAACATTTGTTAAAACGTCTTGATATCATTTTCATACAACACTAGTAGATGCTCACTGACTTACATGTGATGTTATCTAAGATTTGCTACTCGCTCAGCATGAATGTCTTTAAAGAGCTTCTCATACCAGACAGCAGCAATCAGCTTCACCTGAGATATTCATCATTTGCTCTTCTGCATCAGCTTGTACACCTAATGCTGGACATAAGGGGACAGATTTTTGCAAAGGACATGGTGCTTTGTCGAGTCTCCAAACTGCTCGCAGGCAGTTAGATGAGTTCCAAGACCCAGGGAGCACTGTGGTGTTGGTAGTGTCATTGGTGAGGTCTTCCCTGATGAAGTTCTGGTTAATGCTGACAATTGCTAGCTCCTGCCTTATGCAGACCAGAGAACAGGTTGCTGTTGGTACTCAGTTGCTCGTTCCCTGCTGGCAGAACATGAAGCAAGGCAGTGCCCCTCTTCCCATACATGTTGAACTCGTCCAAGAAATAAAGTTAATCTGATTTCAGACTACAGCTAACGAGAGCATCTAATGCAAGAAGCTTGCAAAGTATTCTCGTGAATGAAGAAAACACTTAGGCACAAAGTAATTGTTTATGACTCTTGGCAGGTTCTCTGGTTTAGCAATGGCTCTAGATCCAAGCCTAGCAGGAAGGGACTGCTCAGACAAGCACACTCACCTGGAGCTAAATTAAACCTTACGCAGTACTTGGCACAGCCCTTCCTCAGCTGATTTTTGCTTACATCAGCTCCAACTGTCCTAGTCCTCCAAAAGGCAGTGCTGCTTTGGTCTGCATAGGCTGGCTTTGGAGTTGATAGTGCAAATACATTCCATGTAGCTAAGGTAAAGGAACTTTGTCAGGCACTAAGCAAGAAAAGATTGCCATTGCAGTGGTTTATTCAACACCTTTCTCATTCTATCTTCTCGGTACTTGGGAATCTGACAATTTCTTGGACTAGCTCTGTTTCCTGTAACATCAGAACATAATTTGCCAGTGAAATTCTCCTCCCAGCCTGAGTCTGTACTGCCTAATTTTTGCAGGCAAGAATCAATTGTAACCACGTTGTTCAACTGTTTTGTATTTAGATTCGCCAAGATATTGGACTGACTAACCATGTGCCTTTGTTGAAGAAGTCACTGGAACAATTTGTATACCGAGTAAAGGCAATGCTGGCATTCAACCACTGCCAGGAGGCATTCTGGGTGGGCATCCTCAAAAATCGGGATCTTCAGGTGAGAATTGTTTGGGGCAATTATAAGCTGGGAAAGGATGGTACTCACCTTACCCTGACAGATGTAACTCTGCCTTAGTGTGGGTAGTACTGAAAGGCTGAGTTCAATGTGACCATACTACAGCCATATCTAGTGCAGCAGGAAGCATTTTATGTCAAGTTTTCAAGGTCTTGCGTCTCTGGGGCCTTTCTCACAGTGTGCCTCCCACACTGAAGGGGGGTCAGTTCTTCTTGTTCCCTACAAGTGGGTGTGGGGACCCTTCCTCTTCTCAAGGCTAAGAACTTGCAAAAGGAAGAGGTAATCCCTCTTGAGCACCTCTTTGTGTCTGCATGGCTGTATGCACATTAATGGAAACCAGTTCTGCCCATTTTCTTTTCTATTGCACTCTAGAGGCAGGCTAGCCAGAACATAGCCTGCTTTTTACCCAAAACCTGTTTATTCAAGACAGTAACAAAATGCCTTCTTCCATTCCATCGCAGCACGCTTTTGCTACTTCACATACACTCAGTACAGCTCTCCTGTGTTAAATTTAGGGAGAAGAGATTTTGTCTCAAGCTTCTGAAGCCAGGGACTCTGAGGAGGACTCTGCAGAAAGTCCCGCTGAGGTACGGCTGTGTGGGCACCGCCGCCAGCCCCCGCTTAGAGGCGTACGGGTGGGGATGGCGGGATGCTGGAGCCCTGCTTTTCCTCTTGCTGCACCCTCTGTGCCCTGCTTAACGCCCACACGGGGGCAGGGCGGCGGGCGAGTCCCCGCGCCCCCCGGTTCTGAGGCCGGCCTCTCCCGCAGGAGCAAAGCGGCGAGGCGGGCGAGAGCGGCTCGGACGGCAGCGACCGGGGCGACGAGGAGGAAGAGGAGGAGGAGGAAGGGCGGGGGGCGGCGGGCCGCGGCCCTGCCCCCTGAGCACCGCAACGCCGGGGCGGGGAAGGGGAGGGACCGGGGGGGGGGCAAGGCGGCGGGGGCGGGCGGAGCGCGGCGGCGGCCATGTCGGTGCAGGAGGACCCGGTGCAGCGGGAGATCCACCAGGACTGGGCCAACCGCGAGTACATCGAGGTGATCACCAGCTCCATCAAAAAGATCGCCGACTTCCTCAACTCCTTCGGTGAGGGGGTGCCGGGCCGGGCCGGGCTGGGGCGGGGGGCCGGGCCGGGGGCCGCGGTGTGTCTCACTGCCGCTCCCGCAGACATGTCGTGCCGCTCCCGCCTGGCCACCCTGAACGAGAAGCTGACGGCGCTGGAGCGCAGGATCGAGTACATCGAGGCGCGGGTGAGCCTGGCGGTGGGCCCGGGGGCGGCGGGGCCGGACGCGGGGCGGGCCCCGCCTGAGGCGCTCCTTCTCCCGGCAGGTCACCAAGGGCGAGACGCTGACATAGGCCGGGGGCGGCCCCGGGCCCCCCGCCGCTGGAGCACCGCCGACCCACGGCCTGCACCGGGCCCGCCGCCGCCGCCTCCTCCGCTCGTGTTGCCAATAAACCGCTGTGCTCCTGCCCTGCCTGCTCTCTGCCTGCCCGGGACCAGCTGTTGCGCAGCTGCCTGCCACCCTAAGGGATGTCCGGAGTCTGCCCTTCTGCCTGCCCACCCCTCCGGCCCCGCGGGGTCCAGGCCCTCGATCCTTCCCTTTGCAGAGGGGAGACGCTCCCGGGGCCTCGGGCCTGGCTGCTGTTGACTCCGTGAGGCATCCGGCCTGTGTGGCTCAGCCTCCGAGGTGCTTTGTGTGCCTGCTGGGGTCCGGAGGAAAAGATGGTGATCCTTTGCAGGGTGACTCAGCCTGTGCCTGTACACGCTGTAAGGGCTAGCTGGGGGCAGCAGGCTCACCCGTGTCATGCACGTAGCACCAAGAGCACCCTTTGATAGCATCAAGGGAGAGGTATGTCTCCTCCTCTGGGAGGCAAGTGTCAAGGAGAAAGAAATCTCTCCTCCCTTTGTACCACTCTTCAGTTTTTCTCAGTTCTTCAGTGGGCATCTAAAGCTGCTATCTCACTGCTCTTGTTTTAATTGTGGAGACCATGGGGTTGGGGTCAGTAAAAGTCTTCTTGCATCCCAGCAGGCTTTAAATGTCTCTGTACATTATTCAGCTTGAAAGCTCACCTTTTTGTGGTGATAATGTGATGTCAGCAGTTTTTACTGAACACCTGAGTAACTTTGTGTTCCCCTTTTTGTCATCACGGCTGGCAGGTCTGACACCAGATAGCTGTACCCCAGCATGTGTTTTCTCCCAAAGTCACGGTTTTGCTGTCCAGGGGAAGTCCTGTTTTCTCTGCCGTTTGAGTAAGAAAACTCCGAGCTTCCTTGCTGTTGCACAGCCAGTTGCATGTGCTTTTCTGTAAGGTCAGGCTGCACATCCAGGAGGGTTGCCTGCTTCTGCTGTGTAGTTCTAACAGAAAGAACTGCTTTGTACCAGCCCTGTGGAACTTACAGCAAAGAGCGGGCATGGTGTGCATTTGCTCGGGGATGCTGTCATACAAGATAGGTAGAGGGAAAGCACCCAGCTCTTCTTGGATGACAGTTGCGCTGTGACCTACACACATCAAAAGTCCACCCGTGACTCACGTGCTGCCTATGCTGGATGTGCTCGTGGGCGGGCTGGCGTGGAGTCCTTGGAGATAATTGATACTTGTCCGGGTGAGGCCCTGAACAGCTTGATTGGACTTGAAGTCAGCCCCACTTTGAATGCGTGTGTGTGAGGTGGGGTGGGGTGAGCTAGACACCTCCAGAAGTCCCTTCTGCCTAAATCATTGTCAGATTCTTCAGCCTAAAATTAAACGGGAGGCAGGATTTTCTAGGTGGAGAAGCCTGGTCCTTAGGATTATACTTCAGCTGCTGCTGCAGTGTGCAGCCTTGGAATAAGTAGATATGTTCAAAGCACTTGGATTATTGTATAGAGTGCAGAATTCTGCTGGTCTGTCTCAAAATCACAGTGGCTGAGCCCAATAGGGACCTCCCGGAGGTCACCTGGTGCCCGCCGTGCTCCAGCAGGGCCACCCAGTGCACGCTGCCCAGGACCACGTTCAGGAGGCTGCTGCCTGGCTCCAAGAAGAGGGACTCGTGGCCTCTCTGGGCAGCCTGGGCCGCTGCTCCGTCCCCCCCACGGTACACCAACACGTGCTGATGTTCAGAGAACCTCCTGTGGTCCGGTTTGTGCCCGCTGCCTCTCGCCCTGTCCCTGGGCATCGCTGCCGAGAGCCTGGCTCCATCCTCCCCGCACCCTGCCCTCAGGTGGCTCCAGACACGGATGAGACCCCCCTGAGCCTCTTCTCCAGGCTCAGTCCCAGCTCTCCTGGCCTGTCCTCCCTGGAGAGATGTTCGGTGCCTTCAGCATCTTTGTGGCCCTTCCTTGGGCTCTCTGGATATGATGCCCTAGGCACCCCCATTAAACTTGTTTTGGCATGGATTCATATATTCTAAATCAGGAGACTGATTATTTTTTTTTCTTCTGTGCATTTTCCCCACCACACTAACATAGCAGGAGATAGAGCACGCTCGGTACGCATCCTTTTGCACTGGGGGAGCTGAGTGCTCAGGCAGCCCCGCAGCTCTGCTTGGTGCCAGCTGACCAGTCCAGGACCTCGCCTCAGAGCCTGAACCGGAGAGCAAGCTCATCCAAACCTTTAGGAGGCTGCCTGAATGGAGAAGTTTCGTTAGAGCCAGAGCCACAGCCCTAACCTGAGAAATGTATGCACAGCGAGAGCCGTGCCCCTGCTAGTAGCGAGCACTACCTGTCAGGCGGCCAGACCTCACAGAGGGAGCGATCAGAGCAGTCCTCGTTTGGGTCAACAATTCCCAGATCTCCAGGTCTGGGAATCAGAGGTAGTACTGAATTTTTCACCGGCTTTCTGGTGCCAGAAAAAAAGTGAGAAAATGCAGTGTTTAAGTTCAGGCTCCATGCCATGGAAGTCGCAGTCCATCCAAAGCACATGTTGTAACGTGCATTGTTCTCAAATAGTTGTAGCTTCTAGTGGTGGTTTTACTCAGCTGGGCAGCTGAGCTCCACCGCATCTGCTCTCTCACTCCCCCTCCTCAAAGGCAAAGGGGGAGAAACTACAATGAAAAGGGCTCAAGGGTTGAAATAAGGACGGGGAGATCACTCAACTATTGTCACAGGCAAAACAGGCTCAGCAGAGGGAGATTAATGTAATTGATTACCTATTACTAACAAGCTAGAGCAGTGAGAAAATACAAGCAAACTAAAAATACCTCCCCCCATCCACCCTCTTCTACCTCATCCCCTGAAGCAGCACAGGGGAACGGGGAATGGGGGCTGCGGTCAGTCCCTGCCGCTGCCTTCCCGGCTCCTTTGGGGTCCCTCTCTGCCCCTGCTCCCCGTGGGGTCCCTCCCATGGGATGCCGTGCGTTCGGGAAGCCGAACTGAGCCTGCGGGGGCTGCCCACAGGCTACAGCTCTTCAACAACTGCTCCCACACGGCTCAGTCCCACAGGGTCCATCCCCCAGGAGCAAACTGCTCCAGCACGGGTCCCCCACGGGCGGCAGCTCCCCCCAGACCCCCGCTCCTGCGTGGGCTCCTCTCCACGGGCTGCAGCTCCGGCCCGGGGCCTGCTCCTGCGGGGGCTCTCCATGGGCCGCAGCCTCCTCCAGGCCACATCCACCTGCTCCACCGGGGGCTCCTCCACGGGCTGCAGCGTGGAGATCTGCTCCGTGTGGGACCCATGGGTGCAGGGGGACAGCCTGCTCCACCAGGGGCCTCTCCACAGGCCGCAGGGGAACTGCTGCTGCGTGCCTGGAGCACCTCCTGCCCTCCTGCTGCACTCACCTGGGGGCTGCAGGGCTGGTGCTCACTGCTCGCTCTCCCAGCTGCTGTTGCACAGTAGTTTTTTTCCCCCCCTTTCCTAAATCTGCTCTCCCAGAGGCACGAACGCCATCTCACCGGCTCGGCTCTGGGCAGCAGTGGGGCCCTTTGGAGCCAGCTGGAACTGCCCTTGTCTGACATGGGGCAGCTGCTGGACGCTTCTCACAGAGACCACCCCTGCAGGCCGCCCTACCAAAACCTTCCCACGGAAACCCACTGGTAAGTAACTTTGGGGCTCTCTAGGTACCTGTTGCTGGCAGCCTTGATGTTACAGCACCACGCTGTGAGGAAAGACAGGTGCTGAAGGTCTCTACAGAGGGTCCCATGGTGGTGGTTTGTTTTATGTAACCTGGTGTACGGAAGCTCTGTGTGTAGAAGCAGTTTTGCTGCAGGAGTTGCCGGTATCTTGTTACACTGGGCTTTAAAGTCAAATTCACCTTTGTCCCCTCTACGTTGTGGATGGTTGAACCTGGTAATAATTCAGTGACCTGAGGTGATCTCACGAGGGGAACAACGCAGCTGGGTTGCTGAGGGAGAGCTGCCATTTGTCCCTAATAAACATCCAGCTTCGGAAGGCTCTTTGAAGGTGTGAGAAGGTGGTGTCGGCTGGTCTCTGGGTGCCAGGGCCCTGGCAGCAGGGGAAGTCACCTGGAGCAGCCCCACAGAGAAGGCTGGCCCTGCCTGCCTGGCAGCTGTACTGCGTCAGTGAGCTGCGAGCCTCCTGAGGGTAGGGGAAAGTCTCCACATTCACCAAGGTTTTTGTGTCATTTCCAAAGAGCTGCCGGCGACATTTCTCTGAAGTCTTCAAAATGCCAGGACTGGGACTTGTTCCCAGTGCGTGTAAAAGCTCCGGGGTGGTCTCTCTCCCCTGCAGTCTGGCACATCCACGTGCATTTTCGCTTTATCTGACACAGATGTGAAGCCCACAGTTGTCAAAGCCCTGATTTTGGGAGAGGGGAAAGTTCTTGTGGGTGCACCCTGCAGCAGAGCTTTCTGCAAATCATATCCTGGGGACGGATTGGACAGGTCACGTTTGACATCCTGCCAACAGCTCACCTCCACTTCTGTTTGCAGGAGGCCCATCTGTTCTCTCTTTAGGAACAGAAGGTGTGTAAGCCTCAGGAAATCTCAAGGGGAGACCGTATCTGATGTTTAACCCGACTTAAATCACTGTACACTGCAGTGTGGCAGAGTTGGTCAGGAACAAGCAAAGGATACTCTGTCCAAAGCCTGGAGCAGCATAATACAAGAAGGGAATCCCTTTTTGGGGAGTGTAGCCTGCGAGAGTGCTTCCCATCACTTCAAGGTGGAGGAAAAATAAGAAGATCACGAGCCTTTACCTGAAGGTGGTGTTTTGGCTGGCCTGCCGTCAGATCAGCTGTAGGCTTGTTTGCACACCTCAGCTGAGGGATGTGCAGGGCTGGATCCCAATGCTTTTAAGCCATCATCGTCAATGATTTTAAGCCATCATCCTTTGAATTTGTCTTTTGCTGCGTCAGGGAACATTCATGCTAAGGTTTGTCCTTGCTTATTTTTGGTAGCTACCCAGATCTGATTGACCTGGTATAAACCAGCTAATGGAAATTCAAGTCGAGACAAAGCAGACCCAACTTGTAGCGATACAATTTTGGTAGTTGTGGTAGTTGACACTTGGGACCGTACCAACACATTAGTGTGTTCCCAAAGGAGCCAAGAACCTTGCCACTTTGCACTGAAGTTTATAAGCTGTCGATAGCCTGCTTTTGCAGTGATGCTGGCTGCATCAGCTCCAGTTTCTCCCACTAGTGACAATTTGTTAGGGGTTTCAATATCAAATTAATTCAGTAGTCCTGGTGCACCTCCCACACCCTCCCTCCAGTGCGTGGCAGGAGGGGAAAGTGCTGCGGGGGTAATGAGGTGTTGGACTGTGAAAATGTCAGGAGGGGAGGAGGCAAGGGGCAGTGAGGAGGAGGAGAGGGCATGTCTTGTACCTCCAAGTCAGGCTTTGGAGCTGAAACCTGGGCCTTTGGACTCTGCAGCTCAGGGTCAGGATCCTAAAGTGTTGCTTTGCTCCCTCCAGATGGGTGTTTGGATCCGCAAAGGAGGCTTGGGACCCTAAAACTCAGGCCTCGGCTCCTGGCATGGGGATTTGGGAATTTGAAAGCAGGGCTGTTCCTCTCTAACAGGGCCTCGGCATCTAAAAAGGCAGCTTTGCACCTGACAATGGAAGTGTGGACCCTAAAAATTGGGATTTGTTCCTTGAAAATGGCATCCTGGTCCATAAGATTGTGGGTGTAAGCTAGAAAAAGCCACTAAAAA
>CM021742.1:6420993-6519239 GCA_011075105.1 Heteronetta atricapilla
AAGCCTCATTTTTAGGGCCAAATGTTAGGGTTAGGGTTAGGGGTTAGGGTTAGTGTTAGAGCTCCGCTGGGGCCTCCCACTCCGCGGTCCTTCCACTTTTTTGGGTTAGGGCTAGGGTTAGGGTTAGGGTTAGGGGTTAGGGTTAGGGTTAGGGTTAGGGTCAGGGTCAGGGTCAGCTTCAGGGTAAAGGGTCATGGTCTGGGTCACGGTCAGGGTCAGGGGTTAGGGGCCATTAGGTTTAGGGGCTGCTAGGGTTTGGGTTAGGGTTAGCGTTAGGATTAGGGTTAGGTCTCTGTGGGGGTCTCCCACTCTTGGGGCCTCCCACTTTTGGGTTAGGGTTAGGGTTATGGTTAGGGTTAGGGTTACGGTTTAGGGGTTAGGGTTAGGGTTAGGGTTAGGGAATTTTCTAGCATAGAATGCGCAACATTCTATGTTAGGAGGAGGAGGAGGAGGACATAGAGGAGGAGGATATAGAGGAGGAGTTGGTGGAGCGGTGGTGGAAGAGGAGGAGGTGGTAGAGGTGGTGGTGGTAGTGGAGGAGGTGGTGGATGAGGAGATGGAAGATTAAGAATTCAGAGAATCTCTTTTCTTCATTTTTTTTTTTAATAAAGGGAACTTTTGAGTGCAATGTTATGCAGTTACTTATCTATAATCCCCCCTGTACGCACTGAAAGCAGTGAGGGTTTCCCAGCATCCAAGCATATTTACAGAACCTAAGTATCATTCTTTGTACACATCCATTCCTTGAGCAAACCAAGAGGAACCAAAGTGTTACCTGGGGGCACCCACGCATCTCCATGGGCACCCAGGACCATCTCCACAAGCATCCCCACACAGCATCTCCAAGCATCTCCACACAGCAGCCATGCACCTCCCTATAGCAAGCGTTCATCTCCCTGGGGCACACAAATGTCATCTTGGAGCTCCAAAACATCTGCCCACAGTGGTCAAGCATTTCTCTGGAGCACCCACGCAGCTTCCTGCATCCCCAGGCGTCTCAGCAGGGCACTCAAGCACCTCCCTGGATCCCACAGGCATCTCACCCAGGGAGCCAGGCATTTCCAGGGATCTCAGGCATCTCCCAGAGCACTCCAGCACCTCCCCAGGGCATGCAAGCACCCTACTGGAGTACCCAAACATCTTCTTGGACATGGTCTTCACTTCCATTAGACACTAGGCACCTTCCTGCAGCACCCACACGTGTCCCAGGGCAACCCAAAGTTGAAATCGAGATCTCAGGGTGCTCCAGGGAGGTGCTTCCTTGCCCTGGGAAGATCCTGGTGTGCCCAGGGAGATATTGTCTCCTCCAAGGCTCTGTAGGGCTGATCCAGGGAGGTGCTTGTGTGCCCCAAGGCCATGTTTGGTTTCTAAAAGGAGAACCTTGCTTGTTCCGGGGGATACCTGGTGACTCAGCCACACACTAAGCAGACCTGGGGAGATGTCTGCATGCCTCAGGAGGTGCTTGGGTTCCCAAGAGATGCTTGGGTGCTGCAGTGACATGCTGGAGTGCTGTGGGGAGGTGTGTTGGTCCTCCAGGCAGATGCTTGTGTCCCCTGAGGAGATGCTTGGGTGCCTCATGGAGATGGATGGGTCCCAATGGCTGATGTTCCTGTTCTCTTACTTCATCCCAACGACCACCTGGCTGACCACCAGAGAATACTACGCAAGTGCAGAAGGATTGATAAGATAATTAGCATATGAAGTGGGGCTAGGTGGAGCTAGGAAATGAATATGCATAGGTATGTTGCGAAACTTAATGCATATGTAATATTTTAGGGGATAAAAGAGAATGCAAGCGAGCGAATTGTTGCGCACGATTTTGGTGGGACTACCCCCTGTGCTGCCCAGCGCTGAATTAACATACCTACTTCACAATCTCACTGATTGTGGAGTCCTTTCTGTGAATCACCAGAATGAACTTTTCTACAGGATCTCCTAGTTGAGTTTTTGGACCCTCACCGGGGATGCCAGGCTGACCGCAGACTCCACGATGCAGATCAACTTCGAAGAGAGACTTTGTCCATTGCCCCCTTCCCAGAGCGGTTTCAAAGCCCCACTTCTGGGAGCCATTTGGTGGACACTGTGCTGCTGCTATTTTGAATTATATTTGTGTAGAGGCGAGCATTTAATTACTTACCCCCAAGCTTATTTGCTGCTTCACTAGGCATCAGTCTGTAGCAATATGTGGTACTTAAATACAAATACTGCTGCAATTGATGGCTGCTATTGTGGATTGCTGCTGCTGTGGAAATGGATATATGCCTACTTTCTGCTAGTAATTTTGGAATAACTTGATATTGCACAGGAAGGATAACCTTTATTAGCAGTGACCAGAGGCAATCCGCAGCGAAGCTTACAAAAGAAAGCCTCTCACCTACTCGCGCTGCTTCCACAGGGCTGCGCCAGGTGGGACCCTCCCGTCGCCCCGCGCTCAGGCTTTGACTGCCCGGGGACGCGGGGCTGTGGACGCCTTCTTGCTGGGCCGGGAGGCCCCGAGGGGCCCGGATCAGCCCCGGGGAGCGGGCCCAGGCCGCGGCCCTGCCCGGCGCCTCCGCCCGTCTCCCGGCAACGCGCCCGCCCGCCATGGCCCTCGCGGCTCGCCGTAGCGCGGCGGCGGCACGGCCGGGCCGGCGGTGAGTGCGGGGACGCCGGGCCCGGGCCCGGGCCGCCACGGGGCCCCCTCCTCCCAGCACCCGGGAGGGGCCCGGCCCTGCCCGGGGAGCTGCCCCTACCGGTGCGGCACCGGCCCGCGACGCTCGTGGAGGCTGCGCCCCTCCGGAGGGGGACGGAGCCGGGGGACGGCCCGGGCTGGGGGAGGCGGGTCGAGGGGCGCTTCGGGGCTCGCTGTGGTCGGGGCACGCGCCCGGCTTCGGGGCAGCTTCCCGCCGGGGGACAGGGCCCGGGGCTTGTTCCTGCTCGCGGGCAGCGCCAGCGGGGCCGTGGGGCAGCCGGCGGGGGGATGCGGCCGGGCTGCGGGTGCTGCAGCGGGTCGAGCGCCTGCGGGGAGCGCGGGGCAGGGCAGCGCTCGGGGCCGAGCAGCGGCCTCGGGCGCCCGGCTGCCTCCTCCCTGCCGCCTCCATCCCCTCGCCCTGGCCGGAGAGGGAGGTATCGGGCGCGGCTGCGGGACCGAACTGTGTTTGCTGGCCCTCCTGCACGGCCTGCGTCGCCTCAGTTCGAGGCTGGCCTCCCCGTGCCGCTCGTTGTGCCCTTCCTCTGGGAGCCGCTGCCAAGAGCCGGTGGTTTCACGGGTGGGCACGCTCTGAGCCAGGCAGGTTTGCTGGGGCTGACGGTGTGTTTACGCACTGAATCGCAGACGGAGCGGCAAAGGGGCTGTTGTGCGTCCACCCTGGCCTCTCTCGGACCTGCTGGCAGCAGCATCCGCTCCAGTGGGAAGAGAGCAGTGGCACTGCCCCAGTGCCAGCATTGGTGCATCTTGTCTGGTGCCGGGCTCTGGAGTGGTCACACTGCACTCTCTGCCTGGTCATTCAGGTCGTTTCAGCAGCTCAGGTACCCGTCTGGCCCCTTGGCAGTCACCTGGCAAGCTCCCTGACTTTTCTCGTCCCACCTTATTTTTTGCTCTGTACGAGATGGACACCAACCGTTTGATTCCCAGTCTTGCTCCCCTTGTGTCTTTCGTTGCTTTTTGCCACAAAGTGGTTTATCAGGTGGCTGCCTAGTGAACGTGCCTCCCAGTGACGGTCAGCTACATGGGCAATCAGAAACAAGAGGGGTATAATTGTTAGCTGAGCAGAACAGCAACTTGAATGTATTCTTGTCCTGGCACGTGGCAATGGGCTCTGAGTTCTGCCTGTGCCTTTCGCTGGCAGGGGGTCCGTGTGGTGGGGCTGGCTGGAGCATGGCTGAACGCTGTATCTGCGGGGCTGATCTGTCTGCTTGGGAAGGTGTTGGGTGGTTGGACAGGTGGGACAGGTGAGAGCAGGGCTGGCAGCTGGCTTTGGACTCCTGTATGGCCTTGCTATTAGTGCAAGGACTTGGCTTCGGCTTATCCGGGTTGTTAGGCCAGGCTCGTGAGCCTGCTAGCAAGGGAGAAGTTTAACGGCAGCGTCCTCCCCAGCAGGTTCGGGTCTAGGCGTCTGCCTGTCTTATGTCCGCTCTGGCACCGGTGCCTGTGAAGAATGACGTCGCGAGGTGCTGGGCCTGCTCTCTCAAGGAAGAACTACAGGCTGAGCACTGAGCCGGAGAAGTCCAAGGTCACAGGTACGGGCTGTACACGCCTCGCACAAGCAGGACCACTGTGGAGCGGGGTGAGCGTCCCTCGCCTCGCTTGAGGTCAACTGCCTGTCAGTGGCAGTGGCCCTGCTGAGAGAGGCGTGGTGGGGCAGAAACTGAGTGAATCCCAGAGCCGAGGCGAGATTTTGGGAGGGCCTTTCCTGCAGAACGAAGGACTCCACCAGAAACTCATGTCACAGTGCCCTTCCTCCAGCCGCTGGTGCTGGAGGATGTGGTACTGCCTTTGTCCCATCGGACTCTGGGAGTTCCCCTTCCAGGGCAAACGGCATCTCGGGTGCTCGGATTAATGCTTTCCTCAGAAATGATGATTTCTGGGCAGTCCGTTTGCTCTTGCACCGGCCAACCCAGCACAATTCTGCTTGTGAGACCGCAAGGCTGGTATTTGAGGGCCCCGTGGCACCCACAACTAAGGCAAGCTGCTTTACGGAGCACCAGGGATTATTTTGCACAAGGAAAGCTACTGCGAGGCATACAGCCTTAAGGAGGCTGTGAGCTTGCCTAGATGAGCTGTGTCTGCAAGCCTTTCTGTCCCCACATCTTCTCCAGCACAGTTAGGAGTTGTAGTAGCTACAGAGAATGTTCCAGGTACAAGCAGGACATCAGCAAGTGCAGCGGTGGTATTATTATTTTTATTTTTATTTCCATTGGAAATGAAATTGGGTCCTCACATCCAGCTTTTGAAGTAACTTTATCTGGAAGCAGCAGAGCAGTGTTCCTGAGTACGTAGTGTCACCTGAGGGGATGACTGTACGGCCTCCCATTTGCATTGGAGAGCAGCTCAAACTGGAAGGAGCCCCTTGTTGCGGAGGTGTGCTCCATAACACTGGTGTCTAGGGCTGTTAGTGAAGATGGTGAGAAGGTCAGTGGCTTCTTGGAGCTGTGTCTTCCCCCATGCTGAGCTGCAGCCTGGAAGGCTGTTTTCCCGTAGTTATCAATTTTTTGCTTGTGCTTGAAATTAATGGTTTGAGTTTAGCTCCTGACTCCTTAAGCTTACTTTTCTCTCCTTTTTCACAAGGGATAGTGAACAGCAGGCTGCTGAATGACTATCTGCATCGCGTCTTTACCAGTGCTGATGGGAACCAGCCCGCAGCTGCATACAGGTATGGGATTTCTCATTCGCCAGACAGCAAGCAATGCCCTACCAGTCCCCAGAAAAGCCACACTGCGGTGCAAGGAAAGATCTTTTAGTGCTACGCAGTGATCTTTCTTAAAAGCACATCAGCTCCGTGGTACATGAATGACTCCTGGCTCTTGTCCTTTAATGGCTTTTCTAAACTGAAGGGCTTGACAGGAAGAACGCTTCAGAAATATCTGCACGCACAACCCCATGTACAAGATCACTAGGCGGTATTTCTGAAGTAGGTGGGCAAGTAGGCATTCGCCTTACTGTTCCTGTTCTCCCTCTGGTTGTAAAGAAGTGCAACATGCACAGTTTTTAGGCGCAGTAATGCAAGTTAGGTCATCAGCGCTCTGTCAACTAAATGCGAGGCTGTTACTGAGAGCTGGGAGACCATGCGTTTCTCAGGCTGAGGAACTGTTGGTGCTTTCCTCATTCGGAGCCTCCAAAGGAAAGGAAACACAGAATTGCTGTGCAGTGTCTGTTTTCTTCTGTTTGTTTTCAGTTCTCCTTCACCTTGTAGCCCACCAACTCGTAGCTTTGGATGAGAAACACTTCTCTTGCATTTGGCTCTTGTGCCGGAGGCAAGTCAGAGGGGTTCTGGGCAGGTACAGGTGTTGCAGAGTGAGGCAGGAGCGTAGCTGCTGTTGGCTAGCAGTGCCGCAGACTGGCTGGGCTCACATTGCACAGGCTATATTTAGTGATGCCAGCTCAGATGTGAGCTCAGAGCTTCTAAAAACAGCTCTTGGCCCTCTATACACTTAGTGAGCTAAGGCTATTGTGGGGGGAGGCAAAGTGGGTTATGTTATTTTGCCACAAGCTCTCCTGTCAGTGTGCCTTGGAATATCCCATATGCCCAGGCATTTTGGTTTTCTGTTCTTCTAATTTCTTTGCCTGGAGATGAACAACTTGAAAGCTTAGAACTGGCAGTTTGTTTGCCTGGTCTCTCTGGTTTTTAGCTCCCTTCCACCCTTTTCCCTGGACTTGGCTATTTGGTAGAAAGCCCAGTAGCAGTCAAATAGGTCTTGAAAATACCATTTGCCACGTGAGAGCAACTTTTATGGTATGATATGTTGTCTTTGGATGCTTCTGTTCCTCAATGGAGCTCATGGCAGACCTCTCTCTAGTTGTCTCATGCTCTTCTGGCTTCTTTCCACATCTTCTCCATGCTAGCTGCTGATTAAGCTGGTTTGCTGAAGCCACTCTCTCTGATGCCAACCAAAGCTGCTTCTTCATTTCCACTTCTGTGCATCTTCACATCCATCAGATTTTTCAAAATGTCTCTTACCACAGTGTCAGGGAGGTCCTACTTAAATCCTAGTCCCAGGGAAGTGAGAAGGTGTTCCACAGCAGATTTTGGAAATGGGAACAGGGACAGGAATAACCAGTGACTCTCACAGTAAAGGGAAATTCTCTTGGTCCCAAAAAGACCTTCAGCACGACTGATGTTGTTCTGTGCAACCTTGAGAGGCTTGGAAGGGAAAAGAGCATGAAATGACAAAGTCTGCTGCTGTTAGCAAGCTATTTAGAGCAATATAAACATAGGGTGGTTGTTAGACAGTGACTGGCTAGTGAAGTCATCATTGAAACTCGCTGTAGACAGTGACTGGCTAGTGAAGTCATCATTGAAACTCGCTGTAGGGAAATGCAAAGCCATGTATAAAATAGCTGTGCATAAAAATGTGGTCCATTAGCTGACTCTGCATGTGAGTGAGACTGGGTGGGGAATAAAACAAGAAGTCAGAAAAAGCAAAATAGGAAGCAAGGGATTGTTAACAAAGGGATGTAAGATAAGGAAAACTGTTATATCACTGAATGAATTAGTGCTTCATGCTCTTTTTGTGGTTCTGGTCTCACTACTTCCAAAAGGGTATCTTGGAGCTGCAGAAGTTTTGAGGAAGGTTAAGAGCAACAGCCAGAAGTCTGGATTGGCTCCTGTATGATGAACTGCCAAGTAGGCTAGCCTTGAAATTAGAGAACTGGGGGAGGCTGCTGTGAGGAAGGTATCTAAAGTGGTAGTCTGGAATGGGGGGGGGGGGGTGAGATTTCTATTCAGTACAAAAGGTGTGAAGAGACAATGTTTTCTGCTGTTGTCAGAGGGAGGATGCTGGGCTAGCCTGACCTTTGTTTGAACTGCTTCATGCGCTGGTACAGTCTTCTCTTTTGTTTTGTATTATGAAGGACTTGGGAAAAGAACTAATCCTGTCTTAGGCTGCATTTGTACGATGCTGACCGCAGCAGTCTCAGTCTGTAGTCATTGATAATGCGTGCTGGCAAGATACTCTTGAGCAGACTGAAGACTTTGAGATCCTTTGGTAACTACTTAGCTTGTTCACGCTATGTTTGGTCCTTGGTTCATTCATTGCACCAATATGTTGGTCAGTAAATTCCTCAGATTCGTGGCAAGAAACAGATCAACAGAACTTCCTGGTTCGCTCTCTGGACTGAAAATCTTTAAAACCTGAAGGCAGAGTTTTCTGAAGAGCTTCTGTGTGTGTTGATTCCCTAGAAAGCACCTGACGTTCCAGAACCTACAGGAACACCTTGACCGGTTGCTAACAGAGGAGAATGGCTCTGAAGACAGTCGAGGTAGGAGACACAATGTGTCTGTGCAATTTGTGCTTCTGCTTGTGCTGCTTAACTGGGAGAACAAGTTGTATCATGCAAAGCAGTTCCCTGCGTAAGCATTTTTCTGCCCTCCTGTGCTCTAATTTATCGTCCCTTTAAATTCTGCGTGGCTTCAGTTACGTGACGTGTTAGCCAAACATTTGGCTCAGAGTTTAGTTTGGCCTTTGAACTGTGCCAAAATAAAATTTTCAGGTGACGTGGAAGGTTTCACGTGTCACCTGACTGCTGCGTAGCTCAGACCTTGAGTGTTGCTGTGCAAGCTTCTTTTTAAATCCCAGGTGTCTTCTTTCCTGAAGTTCTCATGGTCTAACACAGATAACGCTGTTTGAGTCCACTGCTGCTTTAGCAGAATTGAAATGTTGTTGTAGTCTAGCAGGTGGCACTCATCGGGTGTGCTGCTAAAACCTAACAGGTTTTCTGCAACTCTTGTTTCAGATCAGGGAGCAGAGGGCCGGCTTGGTCCCTCTACTGTAGTGTTGGACCACACGAGCGGTTTTGAGGGGCTCCTGCTGGTTGATGATGACTTACTTGGGGTGAGTGTGATGCTGGCTGCAGCAGGAAATGGGCTGGTGAGACTAAAAGCACTCAGTTTGTTCTTCATGGCAGATCCCTGTCACTGGCTGTATGATGTTTTTAAATGGAGTCTACACAGAAAGCTCAGGGGTCCTGGAGGAAATAAATGAGCTCTCCCGGGAAAAGGTCTAGCACTACCCCTAAGTCTTAGCAAGCTCTGAGTGGAGCTGTGAGGAAGAGGAAGTGTTATGCTGGCCCAGGGGCTCACTCAAGAGCTTGGCTAAGCAGAGTTGGTGACAGCAGCCAGCTTTCCTGTTCCTCCCTCCAGTGACTACCTCTTCCTTCCTTCATTCTAGTCTTCTCTAACAGTGGTGAGAGGCTGAGGCTGAAGCCAGGCCTTGCTGCTGTACTGACTGCTTCCTTTCTCCTTTGTTTCCATTAGCTCCCTTCTGTTTCCTTAGCTGATGTTCCTTGTACAGAAAATCAGCTGAAAGAATCCACTGGAACTGAATCCTTTCCTACTTCAATCATTCCTCCACTCCTTTCGTACTTTCACGGAGCACACACAGCCCTTGCTCCTGTGCTCGTTCCCTCTTTATTCTATGTAGCCAGGAGGCTGCTCTTGTCTCTGCTTACCGTTTGTCTAGAATTCAGATGTCTTTCCTATCTAATTGTCATCTTTGTATGCCTGGCACAATTCACTGGAAACCATGTGTCCCTTGTTCTGCTGCCATGCTGCATGTGTCCCTGGGGTGTATCAAGTACAGATGAGCTGTGGGGAGGATGTTGGACGGTTCCCTCGGGCCTGTTGGCCCTCTAAGTACAGCTGCGGGGATGGGGAATACATCACGTCTCTTCCCCACACTATGATCCGTGAACAGTTCTTCATCATGCTCTGGTTTTCAGGCCTTTTTGCCTAACTTTAAAATATCTTTTGTTTGCCGGTGCAGGTGATTGGCCACAGTAACTTTGGCTCTATCAGGGCCACGACGTGTGTGTATAAAGGTAAGCAGATAAGTGGGTGATGCTTTGAGAAAGGTTCCAGCAAGAGTGTGTGGAGGGTTGCACAACTAGATAGCTCAGGAAATTTTGAATACGTTGCTATTCCAGATCTTGAGCGCTGTCTTCCCCAGTTCATCCACTGGCTTTTCCAGGAAGTCAGAAGGATGGAGGGTTACGTGGTACCCAAGTGAAGAATTGGGAGGGAAATGCCAGGGATGTTGCAGAGATCCTTTGAGTGCCCAGATTCTCTTCTGTGGGAGCAGTATCAGGTTCTGCTTCTCTAACAATGAGTCAAGCAGCATGGATTTACTGTGTGTGTCATCTTTTTCTTCCAGGGAAATGGATTTACGAGGTGCTCATCTCTTCCCAGGGACTCATGCAGATTGGCTGGTGTACTCTCAACTGCAGATTTAATCAGGAGGTACTGTAACTGCTGCACCCATCTGCTTTGTTACTCCACCGCATTTTAGGTCAGCATGGAGCATGGCACTGGTGCTGTGCTCCTGCCCTGCTGGCATTTTGTGCCCACCACACACCCCAGAAATGCCAAATCTGCAGTTCACTACCAGGTCTTTACTGAACTCTCTTTCTGGTCTCTGTTCCCTGAGTGGTGTGTAAAGTGAAAGGCTCGTGCACTGGGTGTGTTGAGTCTACATGGACGTGTTGCTGTTCAGCTGGCAGGTTCTCCAGAGAGCGTGTGGCTCTGCAGTGCTGGCTGCTCTCTCTCTGGAAGACCCGCAGCAGCCAATACTACAGGTCTTTTTTGTCTAGGGGAGGCAGGCCCAGGCCAGCTCTCATCAGGTGCATCAAACATCTGTGAGATGTTCGATGCCGGGAAGGTGTGTCAGCTGTGGAGCTTCACTAACCTGCCAATCCACACTGCACGAGAAGGGAGGTGACAGGCATCCTGAGGGGCTGCTTTGGCAGTGTCATACAGCAGTACCCTTCTTCTGACCCCAAAGGCATTATTTCTGAACCAAAGATCACACAGGTCATTGGATTCACTCTGCCCAGGCAGAGCATGTGTGCTGTCAGCTGCTCTCCCTGTCTGCCAGTCTCCCCCTTGAAGCTGCTCTTGCAAGGAAGGGGATCCTCTCTGCTTGGTCTAGTCTGAATCTCTTTTGTACTTTTGGTGCAGGAGGGAGTTGGAGATACACCAGATTCATATGCATATGACGGCAACAGGGTGCGCAAATGGAACGTGACCACTACCAACTATGGCAAGGTGAGTACTGTTCTCCCAGGAAGGTAGAGAAGCAGACAACTCCTGCTCCCTGGATTCTTATGGGCTTTGTGAAATGCCCTTGAGCTGTGCTCTCTGCTTCAGTGTGCTCTTGGGGAGGCTGTGTACCAGCATGGATTTGTACTTGAGAGGTCCTGGGCGTACCACATAGGTGCTTTCTTTTAGCAGCCCCAGCAGACTGATTACCAACAGAGTGATGCTGGTGGTGTCTGTAAAGCTCTGGTTCTTTGCAAGGATGATGCAGTGTTGGTATAAGTTTGATCCCATGCACATCCCTAGTGCTGGAGGGGGAAAATAGATCCCAGCCAGAGGCTTATGAGCAGCTTCCAGAAGTGTCTGAAAATGCCACATGAGCTGCTGTCAGAAGGAGCTGTCTCTCCTGCAATCCTGAATCACAAAGGGTTGGTTGGGTTGAAGTCTTTCTTCTGGTGTGGGAACACCCTGGATATGTCTAACATCTTTCCTCTCCTTCTACTGCAGTCTTGGGCGGCAGGAGACATCGTCAGCTGTCTGATAGACCTTGATGAGGGCACCATTGCTTTCTGCTTGTAAGCATCGTTGTCCCGTTCCTTGTTTTGCGGGTGGCTGTGTGTCGTATACATGCTTTGGCACTGCTCAACAGGTTGCTGAGCCCTCTTTCTACCCTCTCTCCTTTAAGTTCCTCAGTAGCTCCAGCCTCTGCTTCTCTGCTTTGTGTTCAGAAGCCATCTAAATGGACTTTTGAGTCTCCAAAGTTCAGGTGGGAGCAGATGGCAAGAAGGTGCCCGAGCAGCTCCTAAGTCTACGTAAAGTTTGCTATATAAGTCTATATAACAGTTTGGAAGGGAAGGCATGTGCTGCGATGCTTAATACTACAGTTGGCTGAGCCCCACTGACTGCTTTTGTGGCCAGTGTAAATCTTGCCTGCCCTAGACTCGCAGGGAGGTGTGAAAAGGCTGGTAGATCTCCAGCCTCCATCTCCAACAGACAGTGAGCAGCGGCCAGCTGGAATAAGAATCTGAGGGTGGTGAGGCCCTGGCACAGGCTGCCCAGAGAAGCTGTGGATGCCCCATCCCTGGAAGTGTTCAAGGCCAGGTTGGATTGGGCTTTGAGCAGACTGCTCTAGTGGAAGCTGTCCCTCTGGTCTATTGGAAGGGGTTTGAATTAGATGATCTTTAAGGTCCCTTCCAACCCAAACCATTCTGTGATTCTGTGTGGAATTGTTCCCTGGCCCTAACCTACAGCCTGCAGCAAGTCAGCTGGAAATAAAAATTGTCAGATGCTTCTTCAATGTGTCAGGAGTAGCAGATTGAGACCATTCTCCTTTTCTTTCCACCAACATCAAATGGATGAGGCCAAAAATGTCACCTGCCTTTAATACACCCTGCCGGTCAGATATCTAGTAAGGATTTAGGTTGCCTTTGATGCTGAGTGGGGCTTTTTGTGTTGTGCAGACTCTAATGCCTTCCCATGCTGTTATATGAAAATGGGAGTTCTGCTGTGCTTCCCAGGGCACTTGCTCAGCAAAACTGTGGGGTTTGCATGTCTGCCAAGCTAGGAGCCATGAATGACTGATGTGTCCGTGTTGGCAGGGCTCTGGGAGGGGGCTGCAGATACCTGGATTGTCCAGCTGACCACAAACCTGCTACCATGGCTCAAGTTTTGTTGTTTTTTTCTTCTTTCAGGAATGGCATATCTCTGGGAACTGCTTTTGATAATATCACAAGAGGTGCTGGAATGGCATACTTCCCTGCTATCAGCCTCTCATTCAAAGAGTCTGTTGCTTTTAACTTTGGGAGCCGTCCACTTCGATATCCTTTGGATGTGGGAAGAGGAGGTCTAAAGGGAGAAGAACCTGTCCTGAGACCATCCTTTGAGGCTGTAGAATATACATACCTGAGTGCAGTTCACTTTTTCTTGGCGCTTTTGCTCAGAGCAGAATCAAGGAGAGAAGCAGCCATCTCTCAGTGCACAACTGAAAGGCACGCGGTCACCTTTTCTGGTGCCAGCAATTGCTGAAATGAGGTTTCCTTTGAGCTCTTACTCGGTAGCTTATGCTGCAGCTGCGTGATGCCAAATCCCAGGCACTCAGCTCCTGCAAAGGTCTCGCTCTCCAGGTCTGGAAACCCTCATGCATTTGTGCTTCTGAGCCTCTTGGCTTCAGGTCTATTCCACCTCTCAGCCATGCAGGACCTCTGACATGGTGGGAGCATTGCCTGCTGTCTCTATGCAGAAGCTGAGACCTGCAGCCCTTGTCAGAGCAGTCCTGGATGTGCCTGTTGACAGCTATCATGGAGGCTCCTGGTGGTCTTTCCGATGAGGACAGGGCATTTAGGGAAATCCTTGGTGGCTGTAGTATGGGCAAAGTGGGGAAAAGATCTTGTGGCTTATCATCTATATATTTGATTTGAACTGTGACTTATGCATGCGTGGATATAAAGTAAAATAGAGATACACTATTTTCTTTGCACAAACAAAAGAAGTCCTGAAAGGATCAGATTGCACCTTAACACTTGCCTACGTATCCAGTGGAAGGCTACCACCCCTTGCAAGACCCTCCTGTGTCAGACCTTGTGAAGGCTCGCAGGCTTTTAGGCTACCTGAAGAACGTGATCCATATCGGGATCGATGTGACGGTAGGCTAAGGTTCCTGGGCAGGTCTGTGGGGCATCATGCCAGGAAACATGATTCTGCACTTCTTTGTACCTGCTGGTAGCTCAGATGTTTCCATACACCTATGAGTCTAAACACTTGCTTGCTTTTGCATGGGGCATGCACATCTCTGGACTTCATCTTGCAGAATGGGATTCCTAATAGTTCCACCCTGAGGCTAAAGTTAAATCATATTGGGCTTTGTTCTCAGTCCTAAGAAGTTTTCTTCCAAGGGGTGATGTTTGTTGGGGTCAGAACTGATACATGTGATATTGCAGCCTTGAAAGAAACTTGTTCATATCCCAAATGCTTGTGTGATGTCCTGGTGCTATGATGCAGTCAAGTTCTCAAGGCAAGTCTGCCTTAAGAACTGTTTTGGCTATACCAGTGTTCACTAGAAAACATTTTTTCCTCTAGGGTAAGAGATGATCTGGTTCTGCACAAAGGACAGGGAATGCCCTCTGCTCTGATCTCAGCTTGCTTGGAGGCCTGGCTTACTAGTTGAGGTCTTCTGCAGGGATTCCCATTTACAAGTAGTCCCACACACTCAAACCATGCTCTGGAAAAACAGATTGTCAGGCTGCATGCATGTTACTGATAATAAATGGTGTCTGATCTGAACTACACCTCTCCAGAGGCATGGTCCTGGATGCCTTGCCATCCTCATTTGCCACATTCAAGCTTTGTAGTCCCATGAGGCCTGGGGTAGCAAACAGGGGCTACTCCAGGCTCCCAGTTCATTCAGTCATTGGTGCAGGGTGGACTGGGCTAGCTCCAAGCTGTGTGTTTTTTCTGGGTTTGGCATTGCAGGAGGGGAAGCTGGTGGAGAAGGACACATCCATGTGGCAATTGCAGGGAGAACCCACAGTCTTGATCACATTAGCCCACATCTTCAATTATTTCTCCCCTCTCATGGTGAGTTTTGACTGCTCATTGCAAGTTTCTGTAGGTACCTGGTTTTGTGCTTGAAAGGGGAGGTGAATTGGGCCTTGGTCTTTGCTGGGAAATGACTCTGCCCTGGAGGACTGTTGACCTGCCTGTCTGTCTGCAGTGCAAGGTGTACCTGGTGGAAGATGTGCTCATGACCTTCCTGTTGAGCATCCTGGAGCGAGGAGGGGCAGTGGAGGCCCATCCCCTTATTCAGCAGCTGCTGGATCTCATGTGGCTTCTCATGGAGGTGAGTTGCTAGGGCACTGGTTCATCCCCATGGAGGCTATTGGAGGTGCTGAGCATAGGAAACTTCACCCAAAAGTAGTGGTAGTGATCAACGTCTTTGCCTTACTGGTGATCAGATTCCTGTTTTTGCAGTAGATCATCGTTGCCCTGAGGTTGTCTGGCTGACCAAATTAAGCTAAATGCCCCAGTGGGGCTGCTGAGTTTGTAGAAGAGACAGCTCTTATCCTGTGGGCTGGCTGCCAGTTAGGCTCAAAAGAGCAGCTCCTCCATCATCACATTTACACAAGAGTAACTTGTCTTTCTTTTTGGGGTTGGTTCTGCCAACAATATGTGTTGGGTAGGTCTGGGGGACATGGGCAGGGGTGACTTACCCCAGCCAAATGGGACCTGGGACTTTGGCTTGTTGTAGACATCTGCTGGGTTGGCTTTACTAGTGCAGCTGCTTCTTTCCCTGTAGCAAAATGATGGCATCAGCCACTGCTCAGACTCTCCTGCTGAGTCAGGTGAACAGACGCTGTGGGTTCCGAGCACCTATGTTTTCAGTGAGAAGTAAATGCTGCATCCTTCCAAAGCCATACTCTGAGACCTATCGCTGTTCCTGACACCTTGCTGTTGCTGTTCAACGTGTTTCTTATTTTCTCAGGAGTATGAAGTGCACGAGTGCCTCAAGCAGCTGCTAATGTCACTGCTGCGGGCTTACAGGTTTTCTCCCATCATCCCAGACCTGGGTTTGCAAGTAAGTTGTACTTCTCGATCCCCAGGAATTTGTGACTAGCCAGCTTCTATTATGTCCCCTTGTCCAGGGGTACCTGATGTTTTGGATAATGTGCAGTTGTTTAATTTAGAGATGACAATTCTGTCCCATTGTACATCTTAGAGAGTGTTGTCCTCTCCTGTAGATGGAGTCAGTTTCGCTTCTTCTGTTTCTGCAGATTCACTACCTCCGTCTCACCATTGCAATCTTGAAGCATGAGAAATCCAGGAAATATCTACTCAGCAATGTTCTGTATCCTTTGTGCCTCCTCTAGCCTTCATCCCCCCTGCCCTCAATAACACAGCCAAGGAGACTGCAGGGATCTGCAGGTCCTGAGAGGCAGAAGTCACCCCATCTTTGGGAGTTCATTTCTAATTGCTCAGGTCTCCTCTGTCTGCCTGACACCATTCTCTGTAAAGTTCTGCTTCAAGGAGGGGGAAATGAGGGAAGGTCGCATCCACGTCACTAACACACAGGACTTTATTTCTACCTGACCAACCTCTGTGGTGTCCCTAGAGCAAAACCAACTTTCTTACCAGTCCAGCTGCTGTTGTAGCATTTGGACAGCCACTGTGATAACTGCATGGGGCTTCTCCCAGGAGAAGGGGGCTCTGGATTTTGCGGAGCTTTGAGTGGTTGTTGGAGAGGGGTCTCTCACTATGGCTCAGGGAACACACCCTGCCCTTCTCTGATGTAGCTGCTGTTCTTGCTTTAACGGTGCCACAGCTTTGATGTGCTCCGTTCAGTTGTGTTCTTCTACATCAAGAGCCCGCTTCGTGTGGAGGAGGCTGGTTTGCAAGAGCTCATTCCCACCACGTGGTGGCCAAACCGCTTCACCAAGGAGGTGAGTAAGGGCACATCTTTCTCTAAGGAGACTGAAAGGAATTTGGCAGCCCGCTGTAGCCATCATTTGCTGGCCCTGTGTTTCCAAATGTGTTAACGCTGGTGGACCCTTCAGAGCTGTGTGAGAGTTGTAGCCTCCACGCTGCCTTATCATCCTTATTATTCCCTTATCAGGGATGTTTAGGGTACGTTGCTTGGGACAGGGAAGGGAACAGTTTTCTATGGCAACAGATTCGGAAGGGAACCTTATGGAATTTCAGGAACTGTGGATTGTCTTGTGTGTCCTCAAAAGATCTCCTGACATTATTCATTACAAGGCCAGGGAAGGCCTGTTTAGGTGAGGTGCCAGGTGCTGTCATGAACTTGTATATTGTCTCAGTGAGCTTCTGTTCCTCCCTTGACAAGACACTTTTCCTTGTGCAGTGCTCTCTTCTTAATCAGGGTCTGTCCCCCAACCAGGGCAAGGAGAGTAAGGAGGTGAAGGAGGAGAGTGCTGAGGAAAGACTGAGGCGGCGGGCATATGAAAGAGGCTGTCAGCGGCTCAAGAAACGCATCGAAGGTTTGTGAGGAAAGAGGGAAACTCCCAAGACCCCGTACAGACAGAGGGACCAATCCACGAGTTGCAGCATCTCACCAGGGGACATGAACAAGCCAGAATTCCCCTTTAGTGGCTGTCCCCTTTAGGGGCATCCCCATCAGCTGGGGATGGATTTATTGCTAGGTGGAGAAGGAGAAAACTCTCATAGTAATGGGACTAACATTCTGCTGACGCTGGTTCTCCCTGGGCAGCCTGTGCTGGGGAGGTGGCTTTTCTCCTGGTGACAGGGTACTGCTGTTGGGGTTAATAGGGGTGGGTGGTAGTTCTCCAGTTTTTGTTGTCTGACAGCAGACTGTCGTGTCCCCGTTCTAGTGGTGGAAGGTCTCCAGGTTCAGATTCTGAAGTTGCTGCTGAACAACAAAGACATAGGAGGGGTAAGCACTCTGTGGATCTTTTGCTACAGTATCTTCACATCCCAGGACTTGTACAGATTTTTGCACTTTCTGTCAGAGTTTGAGTGCCAGCTCTGGGACCAGAAGCAGTTCTGCGAGTTGTGTGGTGGCTAACACATCACAATGTCTGTACAGAAGTGCATCCATTGAGACCTTCGGCCCTCAGAAGTAGTTCTCTAACTGATCCATTAAGGCAGGCTGAATTGCGTAAACTGAGACTTCAGACTCTGTTTAAAGGGGTATCGGATGCTTTGCCAGTGTTAACTGGTTATATGAGCTGCATCTAGCCCAGCCTTGGGTCTCTGTTGAACTAGGCAGTCACAATCTGACTGCAGTTCATTCTAGTCTGACAATTAATATTAATTCCAGAGAGAAGTGAAACATCAGCTATGTGAGCGTGTGTCTCCAGGGAGCAGGTGGAGAGTGCTCATCTGGGTAAAGCTGATTATCTATTGGCCGTGATCAGTGCGTCCCAGTACAGGCCTCAGAAAACTCATCACTGCATAGCAGTGGCCTGTGAGATATTTGTGGGTGCTCCTGTGTTGGTGGAGACTGGGTCAGTTGCTTTCTGCTATGGAGTGTAGCTCCCAGGCAGATAGTGGGAGCTGCTCTGTTCTCAGTACCTCAGTACCTTCAGGGGCCCCATCAGTACTCAGGCATCACTCTAGGCCCAGACTTTTTTGGGGGTTTCTGGATGCGTGTTGATGTAGAGTTACGTTGGGGGTCTGCCTAATTAATATGGAAAAAAATACGATGCCCCTCTGCTTTAAGTGCCTAAAGCCTGAATGCATCCGTGGGCAAGCACGACTTGAGGCAAACATATTCCAGAGGTGGACAATTAATGCCTTTCCATGTGAGTTCACCATCTACTTTTCCTCCTGCCAGGGGGAAGCCTCCAGATACATCTTCCTAAACAAATTCCGCAAGTTTCTTCAGGAAAATGCTAGCAACAGAGGGGTAAGTTGGAGGACCAGCCTTACTGCAAGTCTCACTCTGAGAGCTGGTACCTCCAGGGTGGGAGCTCTTACCCTTTTGGCTGGGCTGCTTTCAGCAGATGAGCAATTGAGATCTAGATATGGCAGCGTGTGGGGAGGAGGGAGAAAATCTGAGGCTAGAAACCAGGGAGCTTAACCAAGTCCTATGCAGTGATTCAGGTGGAAGGAGATCCTTGGGAGCAGCCATGGGTGTGAGTTGAATATCCTGCTAAAATCCCACAGTGCAGCTGTGGTGTGCTCTGCCACAGTTGGCCTGCTGGCTTTGGCATCCTCTTTCCCACCTGGAAGAGGACTGGCCTTCCAGCTCTGGGTCAGGCTGTCAGCCTGCAGCTTTAGAATCAACCCTTTCTTCATCTGCCTCTCTGTGTTAAAAAGCAGCCCGCCTTTAGTGGTGGAGCACGTGGTATACATCCTCCTCTATCAGACCAGCTTGTTTTGGGGCCAAGGACTTCAGAGGTGGAAGCTGCTGCCTACCATCAGTGTTGGGCTCCATCCCAGTGCTGAAAACTAAAGGTGCTCTTTGCAAACTGGTGCACGTCTGAGCAAGGCTGAGAACAGGTTTCTTCTGTCTGTCCCATGTGGCCACTAGGACTAAGATGCACTTTCACACCTAATGGCTGAACTCTCATTGTTGCCCTAGAACTTGACTGTGCTGTGCCCGCCAGAGTACATGGTGTGCTTCCTGCACCGACTTATTGCTGCCCTGCGTTTCTTCTGGGACGGCCACAAGGCGAAGACCCCGGCTGCACTGAGCAGTGATGGTAAAGTCTGGTGGAGAAGCTTTGAGGATGCTTCTGTGTTTGGGCCAGGGTTTGCCTCTCCCGGATGCTGAAAGTTTTGTGTTTCTCATGGGTGCTGGTGCCTTCTGTCACCCTGTGCCTGTATTTCCCAGTCATTCTTGGAAACTCCTATATGCAGATCTATTCCACTTAATACCTTGACCAGTTCTGTATAATTCCTTTGAGAATTGCATAATATCAGCTGTCTTAGCTAGTTCATCCTGTATGCTCTGGAGCAGAGTCCAGTGTTGATAATGGGTCTGTAGGAGGGTAGCTCAGTGGTCCAATAGTTCAAGTAGAGGGAAAGATATTTGTCTATTTTCTTGGTTCTGAGACTCTGGGACTATGGGGAAACCAAGTCAATGCTTTTCCACTTCTGAACCCAGCCTTGCCTGTCCCTTTTCTTACTTTTGGCTTATCCTTTCAATAAGTGCCTTACAGTACCCTGTGGGACTCAGGGTCTGAGCTGGAGTAGCCGGGTGGAAAGCTGCCGAGTTTTCCAAGGATCCAGTTTTCCCCAGTGCCTGTGGCTGGGAGGCTTGTTGTCAGTGACTATCAGTTGCTTTTGTTTCTGTGCAAATCTCGTACTTGCTTCATGGTGGAAGTTGCCTCTGCCTCAATGTCTCGTGTTCTTATTGTAAGGACACAAGTTGCCACTCAGTGTGGCTTTGGCTTTAGGCTGGGCCCTGGGGTCTGTCTTAGGGCTTATCTGTTTGTGCTGGTGTGTGTGTGGGTCCTGTGCATGGGACTGATGGGACTAACAAATCTCCTTCTCTGCTTTAGAGGCATATGTCCCTCCCCAGCTTTTCTATAACGGGAAGGTGGATTATTTTGACCTTCAGCGACTTGGAGGTCTCCTGTCTCATCTCAAGAAGACTCTGAAAGGTAAGTGCTCTCGCTTCCAATACCTTCACCCCAGGTCCTCCTGGCTGAAGTTCACCAAGAGACGTTCCAGGGAGGGAGCCATGGATAATGAATTGTGATTAAATGGAAGGAGAGGAGACTAGAGCTTTAATGAGATGCAAGTTACTCTAGAGAAGGCGACATCTGTCTGGTGTGGAGTGTCCTTTATGTTGACAGCTTTACATCCCTGATTGGGGCATTCAATTATCATCTTTTTGATAATCATTGTGTGCTTCGGATTGAATGTTCAGTTGGAAACTTTTTTTCTAATCTGATATCTTGATTTTCTCTTGCTGCGCTTTTATCCCTTTCCCCCAGACTTATGGTGTGTGGTGTGCATAAGGGAGAGGAGCTGAGCACAGTCAGGCCTTGGTCACTCTCTGAGCACCCCCAGCCTGCCCAGCAAGCCCAGGAACAAAGCCAGGGAGGCTGCCTGTAGAATGGGGGTTAGCTCTACAGTTTGCCCTGGCATGTCAGCAGCTCCAGCCCCCCTTGCTGCAGCTGTAGTGGCATGTGAGGCCTGCAGCGATAAGACTGGGCATCCAAGTCGAGCAGTCCTTTGGGGATCTTGCTTCAGCCTTTGGGTGGTGGAGTAAAGGGGGGTAGTCTGGGAATGCCTGCTGGGGTAGTACTCTTGCTGCACCACAGCCAAGGGCTGGGAGCTGTCAAAGTGCTGACCATCAGCATGGCTCTGCTGGGTGTGAAAATGTCTGCCTTTTCCTTGCTGTAACACTCCCAACACGTAGCAGCCCCATGTCCTTCCTGGACAGCTTTAAACCCATGGCTGTGGCCTAGAAGACACAGTGTTCAGGCTTTGTACAGCATAGCTATCATATAATCATAGAATGGTTTGGGTTGGAAGGGACCTCAAAGATCATCTAATTGCAACCCTTCAGCCATGGGCTGGGACACCTTCCACTAGACCAGGTTGTCTAAAGCCCCATCCAGCCTGCCCTTGGGCACTGCAAGGGATGGAGCATCCACAACTTCTCTGGGCAGCCTGTTCCAGTGCCTCACCACCCTCAGAATGAAGAACTTCTTCCCTATATCTAATCTAAACCTACCCTCTTTTAGTTTAAAGCCATTACTCCTTGTCCTATCAATACACTCTGTGATAGAGTCCCTCTCCATCAGAGCAGCCTTCCTCTGGGCTATAGGGGACCTGCAGTCCTAGTGAATTGGGGACATACAAAGGGGCAGTGTTGAAGAGTTGGAGGCTTATCAAATGGTCTCAAGCCCTGAGTTTCCCTCCCTGTGCTACTCCAGTTTGTCCCCAGCAGTTGTCTCCTGGTTCCTCAGTTATTCTGTTTGCTGCTGGTAGGAACAGGAACAGAAACACGTTCTAGGTGAGCTGCTTGGTCTTTGTTTTGTTAGCAAGGGCAGATCTATTCCACATAAGGGGAACGGTGAGCCTGTTCTGATGCAGCGTCCAGCTTCACTGGCTGCTTCTCTGCTGCTGAGAAGCAGGCAAGAAGATGAGCCTAGGGCTGTGACAGGTAACTCGTGCATTCACAGCTGCTCTGGTGTGCTTTGTGCAGATGACCTGGCTGCAAAAGCCAATGTCTTAATTGACCCTGCAGAACTGCAGTCAGTGACTATGGATGATCTTGATGAAGATGAGGAATCAGCAACATCAGCAGCACAGGTGAGCCATGTACTGTGATTCATCAATGGGACCCCTGGTGTGGAGCAGCAAGCTTAGCCTCTAGCTATTACAGCTTTGCTTTAGAGAGAAGTAGTGTCTGGGCTGGGGCTGTAAGCAGCCCGTGAGCAATCAGGTAAACAGCTAAGCATGCACGGGAACTGCCGTAGATCAGCGACATCCTGGATGCACCAAGTCTGAGCAGCAAAAGTTTCTCTTCTCCGCATTTTAACTTCACAGACCCAAATGTGCCCCCTCTCTTCAATGGCAGCTCTTGACACTTGCCTTTGAAGGGGTGCAACTGTAGACAGAGCTTCTTGCTGTGCAGATCTGCTGACCGTGCCTGGCACGTGCCCTTAGGAAGGAACACACATTCCTGAACTGGCCACTGCTGGCCCAGACACGGCAGGGAAAGTACCTCCTCCCTTTCCAGTAGCCCCTGTCCATCTGTACCAAAATCTTTGCAGGGACAAGGGAGTAGTCAGCAGCCTAACAGCCAAAACTGTTCCTCCCTCAATTTCTTCTCAGTCTCAGCGTCCCTCTGCCGCCTTGGCCATCGGTGGAGCTCTTGCCAGACCTGGCTGGCTCAGCTCGCCCACCCTGGGCCGCGCCAACCGTTTCCTCAGCACCGCGGCTGTCAGCCTGATGAACCCGCGGCGGCCACTGGGCACCCTTGAGAAGGTCAAAGTGCGCACATTGAGTGTGGAGCAGCGTACAGAGGAGGACAGTGAGTATTGCTGCATGGTAGCGTGGCCCAGCTGGTCCTTGGGAAAAGGGCATCTTCAGCTCCCAGTACTCTCAAGAATAAAGCAATCTAATGACTTCCAGCATTGCTACTTCCCATTTCCAGGGCATGCTGAGACCCACAAGTCCGCAGTCAGCCACTCGGCTGTCCTGCACGTGACGCTGTTGATTGCAAGCACGGCGAGACTTTGCAGGGACGTAGTGCAGAGGCAGCACGGTTGTTGTTGGGGTGGGACCAGGCAGGTCTCTGAAGCACAGCGTGGGTCTGTCTGAGCAGGTCTGCCAGGTCAGCCTGATACAGGCAGTGAGATGGGGACGGCGTGTTTGTGTGACTAGTGAATCACACGGGATGGGAAGGAAGAATGCGTTTTAGATGAACAGCAGAGCTTTGGCCACTGACTTGGGAGAGGTGCAGGCAGAAGCTGAGGTGCCAAAATGCCTTGCTGAGAACTTCTCTCCTGTCCTGGGGTGGATTGCAGTTGAAGGCAGCCATGGAAATGAGGGTCTCTTACTGGGGAGACCCCCAGAGGAGCCAGACCAGCCCATCACAGAGAACTCCCTCTTGGAAATCCTGGATGGGATAGTGATGATGTACAACCTCAGTGTCCACCAGCAGCTTGGGAAGGTAAGTCACACATGCTTTGCAGGCATCCATTCTCCCAACCTCCATGACTCTGTTTTCTGCTTGTTTAGTGACTGTGTGTCCTCCCAACCCCCATGGGGGATCTGATTGCATGCTTGTGTATCTAGGGGAAAAAATACTCTCATTTATTGTTGGAATCTGCTTGTTTTTCAGATGGTTGGTGTGTCAGATGATGTGAATGAGTATGCCATGGCACTGAAAGACACAGAGGAAAAAATCAGCCGCTGCCCAAAGAGGGTAAGTGTCTCAGGACTCCTAGCTTCATTCTCTGGTAGCTCCTCAGTACCTGGCAAAAAGCATGAAGCACGGTGCCTGATTTCTAGCCTTGGAACAATGTCTTGTTGGGCTAGTAACCCATGCCTGGAGCTGGCAACCACATTTTCACGCTGTGCCAACCCACTGTACCACTGCCTCAAGGAACAGAGGCACTGGAGTAATTGCTTCGGCTTCTCCCAGTCTGTGGCAACTTGCAAACCTCTGTGTGCTGCAGGCAGCTTGGAGCCAGTCTCCTGGGGTGGGAATGTGGGGGTACCCCAGGATTGTGATTTATGGTTTGGAACAGTTTCCTGCTCAGAGGAGACTCTCCAATCTCCAGCCACACCACTTTTGCTTGGACTGCTGGGGCTATTCCTTATATCTTTCATTCACACGCACAATGAAAGGTTCAGGGAAAAAAAAGAAGAAAAGGAGGAAATACCCTGCTGTGCTGGACTTGGGACATTTATGTCCTGTTCCAGCTGTCAGAGACTGAATGTATCTGATGATGCATTAAAAAAGTATCTCTGACAGCAGTTGACCCTAAAGCCACTCTGCACAGTGGACCAGTGTCTGCATCAGGCCTCGTGGGCTGCAACTGAGGCCAGTAAGTGCTTTTTATAGCACTGACTCCCACTCCCTCTGTAGAAAGGCTGCTGACCCCTTCCTTTCCTGTTAATACTCCCTAGCTAGCCCCAAGGTGTTATTTGCTTTTGTGTTGTTTGTCCAGCCCTGAAAAAGGATAAGTGGAAGTGATATCTGCCCTTGAATTTCTGTACTCTTTCAGAGGAGAGACATCCATGAGGAGCTGCTGAAGAGCCAAAAGGTCTTCTCCGAGAAACTCAATCACCTAAGTCGTCGCCTTGCTTGGATAAATGTCACCATCTATTCAAAGGTGGGCAAGAGTGTAATGTGAGCAGCTCAGAAGATACCAAGAGCATGTCTCTGTATCTGTGGTGTCACACATGATGTTTCTGCCGGTGCTGGAGCAATGCTGATCTGTGGGGCTTGTTTCTGCATTCATGTGCATGAAGAGCCTCCTTCCGGGGCCTGGACCCCCTCCTGTCCCAGCTTTGGTCCCTAAGTGTTTGTTAGGACACACCCCGATCTGCTCTGAGCTTTGTGTGGTGCTGTAGGCTTTCCCTCAGGAAGTCAAGTCTCTGTTGCAGACAGAAGGGTTCAGGTCAAATGCCCCGTCCAGTTCCTGGGGAGTGCCTAGAGGACAGATGCTACTGTGAAGAATTTCCCTGAGCTGTGCTGTGTATCACAGGGAGTTCTCACTAAGGCTCTTCCTGCAGTCTGCAGGATCCAAGTGTTAGACTTTTCTGCTCAGGTGTTCTCCCCTTTTTCACTTGGTTCCTATGGGGAGAGAGGGCTTTGTACGTTTAGTAATCCAGTGACTGTTTGCACAGGCTGTTCTTTCTTCCTTACATTCACTGTCTTCTGGTGTAAAGTCTCTGGCCTGTTTTCTCATGAGCAGTTTGTGCTCTTACACTCTGCAGATCTCCTCTTCCTGTCTTCCCTTGCACATTGCCTTGCCCCATCTGTGTTTGTACTTTTTTTTCATTTTTTTTTTGTGCTGGGGAAGAGGACACATTTCTCTCAACATGCAGTAGCAGCATGTGTCCCAGGATGTAAACAGGGAGTGGAAGAACAGTGGCTCCTATGAACATGTCTGGCAGAGCTGCAGTAGCAGGAGCAGTGGCTGATCTGACTTGAGCACTTTACTTGTTCTGTCCTTCACTCCCAGAACAGCAAGACACAGTGCGGCGCTGCAGGAGCTCTCCAGCTGCATTAGCATAGACCACGCTTGCCAGAAAATACACCTTTCTTCCTGGACTCCTCTTGAAACGCTGGGGGGCGTTACTAGTGTGCATATCAGTCACCACCGTGATCCTTCGTGTCTCTAGGTGATCTATTGTCCTATTAAACGTGGGTACCTGCCTCCCACCGGGAGTGCGGGTTTCTCACTCTTCTGGATTTGCTCATGCATCTGCTCGTGCTTCTGCCTTGGCCTGCTTGGTCTGCAGGGAAGGCAGGTCACTAGTTGGGTTGTGAAATGTGCGCCAGGAGCTGAGTGAGCTTGCTCCAGAGAGGAATGTGGCTGCATGGAGGAGCCTGTCCGTACTGCCTGTACCTCGAGGGCTGCCCCTCACAGCTGGCACAGGCGTTTCCCAGTGGAGACGTGCCCCCAGTGGGCTCCAGCCTCCACAGGACCTGCATGCTGCGGAGGGACATATCTGTGTGAGTGGTGCTCTTGAACAGAAAGAGACTGATTCTGCTCTCTGTCTGCAGGGGGAGTCCTGCTCTGTGCTGAGGTGTCAAGCATGGGAGAGGCTGCTCCTTTGGGGAATTAGTTACTAGTTTATTCTGAGCTGAGGGGTTCAAGGTTAGATGAAAGCGAGACCAAAACATTCTTGGTTTTAAAGTAGACAGTACCATCTTATTATGACACTATTTATCTGTCACGCGGTGGGTGATTATCTCTCTCCTCTTGGCACAGGCATTCTTCTGTCTTGGCAATACCTAAGATGTTTTTAGGTTATCAAGTCTTTATAAAATCAAATGTGGCTTTCTTTACCTTAATGTTGTCTGCACAATTGTTCTTTATTCTGAAAGCAACAGTTGAGCTGAGGTGTGTGTCAGTGTTGAGATAAAGATGTCTTTTATTCAATTTAATTGATTTGTACTGGTTCAGTGTAATTTACAGAAGAAACCCATGTACGTCTCCCAAAGATGGTAGTGGCATACTTTAGAAAAGCCCCTAAGCAAATGAAATCACTTCTCTTCTGATTATTTTTTTTAATTAGAAGTGTAACTCTCTTCTCTCTGTTTATATGCAAATTGCTATTGCTTATGGTATTTCTTGGCAGGACAGGATACGAAGTAGCATTTCCTCTTCCTATGTCTTTGTTAGTACTGATTTTTATAGCTTAATGTTATGTAGATGCCCTTAAATTTCCTGGGTTTGATCTAGGACCCCCAGAGCTTTGCTAGAGAAGCAAGAAGCCAGTATTCCTCAGGATGGTAAAGCTGGCTGAATGGCTGGCACAGAATCCAAAAGGCAGTGGCCACCTATTGCAGGGAGCTGAGTTGGTGTGAGCTTTCTGCCAGTTCCCATTTGTTAGTTCCTACAAAAGATGAGCCTTTGTTCCAGCAGGTTCATGCTGGGAATGCTAGTGCCTGCCTTCCTTCAGCCACTGTACTTGGAATTAAAATTAGCGTGCCTTTTTTTTGCCGTCAGGCCTGTGTGGTCAGTTATGCCCCACCAAGGAGCAGTTCCTGGAGGGCTGCAATGCTCAGGGAGACAAAGCCATTGCTGATCAGAGTACTAACCATGCTCTGAGTTTGAGGTTGGTGTAGAGATCCCTGATTGTGCCTTCCTCTGACACTTCTGTGGCTCTGTGAGAAGATCCAACAGCACAGATCTGGTTAATGAACTTGGAGCAGCCATCTGAGGAACATCTCAGACACGGAGGTGTTTGTAAGGCCTGAGCATTGTGCTGATTGTGGTGTTTTTCCAAAGAACTGACTGGGGGTTGCTGTGTTCTCTCTGGTCAGGAGAAGATGCAGGATATCTATTGGCTTCTGAGAGTGTGCATCCGCACCATCGAGCATGGCGACAGGACAGGCTCGCTTTTTGCTTTCATGCCAGAGTTCTACCTCAGCGTGGCTATGAACAGCTACAGTGCACTCAAGAACTACTTCAGCCCTGTCAATAGCATGGAGGAGCTTCCAGGTAAGGGGATAGAGAGTCCTTGCTAATTCTGGCCTGATAAAATCTAAATAAAGCCACATCCTTGTGATGAAATAAAAGGGCATCCCATCTGTGTCCTTTGCTGGTTGTGATGTCCTTCACTTTATATTGTCTATACGATGTGGAACAAGTCCCGAGTGCTGTTCCTTGAGTAGGTACCTACTGCTTAAGTCAGGGAGCCCATGCTTTGCCCAAAGCTGTCACAGTGCTGGCTGTAGTGAAAATCACTGGCAGCTATGGATTTCATATCCAAGGAGCTATCAGGAATGGGTTGGGATGCTGGAGGATGTCATTGCCCTGACAACACATGCAGCTGCCTGCTGGTTGCTGGGTGGGGGGAGGTGTGCCACAAGTGCAGAAACTGGGACTGTTTACAAATCTCCATGGGACTGGGATATAGAGATGACCACCCAATTTGTGCCAACAATCTTTGTTTAGGTGGATTCCTTCTGTGCATGTTCTGTGCTTTTCCTGGCTATGTGACCGCAGTGGTTCTTTCTTAGCCAAATCGTTCTGTGCTTTCCAGAGCCTGCGAAGGCAAGAAGACCTGCCGTTCCAGCCAACAAGACATAGTTAAAGTGTTCACATCCATTAAGTGAGAGCTGTACCTGCTGTTCAGGCAGCAGCATAATTAAGCAGTAGCAGATTTCTTCAGGGCCTGCAGGCTGGACGTGCCTTCTCTACCTAGATACAGGGTGCTATTTGTATTGCTTAGCCCCTTCCGCATTAAGCCTCTCTCTCTTGCCATCCGAGATGCATGGTTTTATCTTTCTCGGAGTAACTGCTTTAGACTCTGCACACTGAGGTGGGAGGTTGTGTTGTAGAGACATGTTTTCCCATCTGTTTGTTTTGATAGCTAGACACACAACAAAACTGCAAAGATAGCTGCAGCAGGAATGAATCCTGGGGCCTGTCCTGTGCCCATGGGAAAGCTGGCCCACAGGGCTGCCCATTGCGCCGTTGCGTGACCCCTTCTCCCTCCGCTTTGCAGGCTATGAAGAGACTCTGATGCGCCTCGCTGCCATCCTGGCCAAGCACTTTGCTGACTCGAGGATCGTGGGCACAGGTAAAGCTGCTCTCTTCTTGGGGGTGACACGGTGCAGCCCTGACTGGTCCCACTGCTGGTGGCTCAGCAGACTTGTGTTGGGATCTATCTGCTGAGCTCATGGAGTGCTCTATACCTCCACATACAAAGAGGGTCTGGACTCTGCCCTTATCCAGCACGTCCTGCTTATTTCAGGGTTAGATACATGACCTAGGATACCCCTGTGAGAGCAGGACTCAGGTGCCAACTACTTGCACACTGAGTCTGGGATTTCTTCTTAGCTGCCAGGGCACAAGGATGGTGAGTGTCTGTTTTTCCTGAGCTGGAAGAGGAGTAGGCAAGCAGATGCAGATACAGATGGGCAGTAAACGGCCATCCCCAGTGCACTATGAGCACTGTTAACGTGAGGAACACAAACCTGTACTAAAATGCTGATCTCTGCATGTGTGCTTCTGCCTTTAGTTCTCTGTGTTTGGGACGTGACTTGGGCTTCTGGACAACCCCTGCGTCCTGCTGAGTGGGCTGTGTTTACCGCCAAACCAAGATTCCCTGTTCAGCTTGATGCTCGTCTTGGTTAAGTCTGTAGGGAAACCGCTGCTTCTGGAGAAAGCGACTTTAGTGTTTTTCCTTCATCAGCTCAGCATGTCCTCTGTGAAAGCCCCTGAGCGTATGACCCTTTATGATATCTGTGGGGATCCTGGAGACCAAATGATCCAACATGTCCAGTTCCAGTTGCATGGAAACCAGTCTGAGACACAGGCCTAGGCTCGTACTGCTCTAAGCTCTTCCTAATTCAGTAGCCATTTCTGAAGGTGTGTTCATCCTGCTTCCCCAGGAGGACACGAGTCCTCCTCTCAGCTGTGTCATCTAGACTTAGAAGTGACCCTCCTCTTTCAGAAGCTGTTTTCCCTTCATCCTTTAGATCACACTGTCTTTCTGAGAGGCCAGGCTAAGGCTGTAGGGATACTTTTTTGTCACAGACCACAGTGCTGCTTTTCATACCACTCATCTGCTGGCAACCGTCACATCCACAGCAGAGCACCAGGATGCTGGGCTGCTCTTTTGATTCTGTGGAGGTTGGCTAGGTGAGCTTGTGCTCTAGATTAAAATGATTTAAAGTTATCTGGTTGGCTGCACAGGAGTAGATCAAGAAGTACTCTGCAACCTTCAACAGGAAGGCAAGAGTCTAGGAATACCCTCAGCTGCTACAGCTACAGACAGAAAAGACAATGGACTCAACAGACAGACTCAGGGCACTTGACTCTTATCCTTCAGACACTCCCACTTCATGACTGAGCTTTCCTCTGCACAGCGGGTGCAGATGCTTCTCGGACTGTAAGTGTAGGTCAGGCAGAAATCACAGTATCATTCATTCAGGTTGCAGGCAATCTCAGGAAGTCTCTAGCTGCAGGGTCAGTTATGATGCTAGACTAGGCTGCTCGGGACTTTATCCACTCTGGTCTTGAAAACCTCAAAGGATGAAGGCTGCACAACACAGAGCCTCTCTGCACAACCCATTTCAGTGCTGTCCTCGTTTTTCTTCATACCCAGTGTGAACCTCTCTTGTTTTAATTTGTGCCCATTCTTTCTTACCCTCACAGTAGTTTGTAATCACAGTCACTGACCACATCTTTGTGATAACCTCTCATCTTCCTGATAACCTCTTCGCAGGTAGTGGAAGGCTGCTGTAAACCCCAAAGCTTTATCATCTCTGTGCCAAACAAGCCCAGCTCCCTTAGCTTTTCCTTGCAGGGCAAGTGCTCCAGCCCCTGACCATCTTAGCAGACCTCTGCTGAACTCGTTCTAGTCTATGTCTGTCCTGTACTGGGGGGTCTCAAAATAGGATGCAGTCTCTGATCTAATGAGAGCTAACTAAAGGGAAATAATCACTTCCCTTGATCTAGTGGCTACGTTCCCAAGCTCAGGTTACAGCTTGCCTCGAGCCCTGGGTTGCTGTTCCCCACCCACTAAATCCCAGCCTGTAGCATTGCAAAGACCCAGGCTTTACCTTTTGTCCTTTAAAAAAAAAATCATGAAGTTCCTGCTGGCCCATTTTTCCAGCCTTTTTAGGTCCCTCTGGCAGCCCTTCCCTTGACCACATCAACTGATCCCACTAATTTGGTGTCTGCAAAGTTGGTTCTTCCCCAGAACATGTCCAGAGAGGGTCTGTTGCAAAAGAGGGCTAGTTTCTCCCAGCCTTTGGTGTTCAAGTGCTCTGTGGCACTCTGTGTGTCCTTGGACGCCTGTCCTAACCCGCTCTTGTTCCTCCACAGACATCCGTGACTCCCTGATGCAGGCGCTGGCCAGCTATGTCTGCTACCCCCACTCGCTGCGTGCTGTAGAGAGGATCCCAGAAGAGCAGTAAGTGCTGCCCTGCCTGCTCCCTGTGGAAGGGCTGGGCTGGTGGCAACGCCTGGGGTGAGCAGGTGGGCTGCCAAGCATGGCCGGGGGTAGAGGAGCTGCAGCAGGGTGCGGGAGTTGCTTTGGGGAGCCTTTCTTCTCTCTTCTGCCAGTGGGTATTGCTCTGTCCCAGTTCTGTGGGTCCTACTGTGTGTCCTATTTAATTCCCTGTCCCCAGACCCTTTGCAGCTGACCTATGCCTTCTGTCTGGTAGGCGGATCTCCATGATGAAGAACCTCCTGGCTCCCTACGAGCAGCGGCCCTGGGCACAGACCAACTGGATTCTCGTCAGGCTGTGGCGGGTGAGCATCCCTGCCTCTCTCACTGCCTGGGGCTGGGGGGACACTGAGCGTTTTGCTTTCCAATAGCAGCAAAATCCACCTCTTTGTTGTCCTCTGAGACCTTCTTCATCTCTTTTACAGGGCTGTGGCTTTGGGTACAGATACACACGGCTCCCACACTTGCTGAAAACCAAGCCTGAGGATGCCAGCCTCCCCAGCCTGCAGAGTGAGTGGGACAGGGGACTGGTGGTTGGGATTATGAAGGATGGATGAGGGAGGAATGGCATCTTCTCTAGCAGGCATCTGTACTATGGGCCAGGCCAGTGGGTGAGATGGCTGCAGAATTAGGGGGATCCTAACCAAATACCCAGGCCTGAGCTTTGCAGCCAGCATTTTTCTGGGCATTCCCAGTCTTTCTGCACTTGCTGATGACTCTTTTGGAGACTGGGTGGTGGGTTGAATTCATCCCAAGGGGGGTTCTCCCCTTCAAGGGCAAGGTGAGAGGCCCAGGGGTTCATCCTTACCAGAGTGTTACCCCAGAATGTAAGCGTAGGAGAGGTAGCTTTGGTGTCTGCAGCAAGCAGCTGCTATGGGGAAGAGCTGATGACTATGGCAAGCAGCAGGTACCCTGTGAGAGGGAGTGGGTGCCCAAGGAGGAAGGGCACTGGAGGAGCTTGCAAGCAGGGAGTGTTTTAACCAGGCATCTCTCCTGGAGCCTGGTAGCGCCTGTCCAGTCTGTCACGGCGGTTCAGTTATCAGAATTATTGTCAACCTGAGGGGTTCCTCAGCTCCGCTGCATCCGAGAAAGACATGGGAAGGAGAAGGTACCTTTCCTGAGCTGAAGTACACGTCCTCAGCTTCACCCTTGCAGGGTCTTGGCCAGGCTGGATACAGTCCTGGTTCCTCTCTACTGTGGAAAAGGCTTCGTGCAAGATCTTGTTCCTGGAGAGCTGCTTAGGTATGGGGGACAGAGGATGCTGCAGCCTGATGTGGGCATGTGGAGATGTGCTGGAAGCCCCTTCTGGTGGGGAGAGCTGCCTATCCCTGTTCTAATGGCACTCTTGTTCTCTTTCTCTGTCCTGTCTCTGGGTGCCCAGGAGATCTCTCTGTTGCTAGTTTCCAGAGTAAGTTTGGTGTGTGATCCTCTCTTGTTTGGTGAAGTAGCTTTTAGAGAGCTCCCTCCTTCCCTTGTTCCATGTAGAATCTTCTTTTGGGGGGCGTAGGGGTTCACACAAGGATCTCTTTTCCCAGTTAAAGCCCCAGGAGATGGCAGGGAGGCTGGCATCCACATGGCAGATTCTGAGGCTGCATCACGCAGCTCTGCCTTGCTGCAGGCTGTGCCAGCCTTGGGTTCCTCCCATCCTTGGAGGACAATGGGAAAGCCCTGGTCCATGTGGCAGGGACCTCATGACTGTCCTGCACCCTGCACCCTCTAACTGCACAAGCAAGCCCCCAGGTAGCTGCCATCGGTACTACAGAGTGGTCATCGAGATCCCCCCATCCAGGGAAGCTTTCGGGCAGGATCAAAGTTCCTCAGTTTTTGAGACCTCTGTAAATCCATCTCCAGATGGCTCCACACAGTCTGAGCCTGGAGCGGGCTGGGCAGGCTACTAGGGACTCAATGCTGGGCCTGCTATTTTAAGGTGCAACTGAATCAATAATGAATGCTGATTTAATTGAAGATGGACACGGGACTCAGAGGTGTCCTTGAGGTCCTGCCCAGGAAAGGAGGAGGAGATGTCCCCCTGCCTTCACACCCATCAGTCTTCACCTTGTTGCAATTTGAGTGTTTGCAGGGACAAAAAGGACAAACTTCTTGTTTGTTTGGGTCTGCTTCTGCAGGCCAGTCTGAAGGGAGCTTTTGCAAATGCCTCTTCTCTAGGGCTCCAGCCTTGTCCTGCACTGGGGATGCTTCCTTGAAGGACTCTGGGCAGGTGACAGAGGTGTGCTGCCTGACTCTCAATATCTTTGAGAAATGCAGAGCACTGGCTGCTCTGCCCTGCATTTTACCCATTCCCACTGATGGCGAACACCCCTGCTATGAGATGGTTGCCTGTGTTAGCCCAGAGAGGGGAACAGGCTCAGCAAGGCTGCGTGTGTCATCCTGCTCGCTCCCTGGGTTGTTCTTGGGCAGCAGAGCACAGCTCCTGAGCAGACGGGGCTCAGCCTCGGGTTTGGCTCCTGGCAGGGGCAGTTCTGGGGGCCGCCACTTGCTTTGCTTTCAGGCAGCTGCTGCCTTTGGGAAGCACAAGCTGTGGCTTGGAAGCAAGGCTGTACGTGCTGCTAAGGCACACACAGCCGTGCCAGGCCCAGCCTTTACTGCTGTCACTGAGCTGCAGGCTGCCTTCGGTTTGCAGCCCCCTGCCCCAGGCCTTCTGCCCACACATCCATCAAGTGGTGGCTGGTGGGCGAGCAGGACCCTGAGATCACTGAGCTGCGCTGCTGCACGGGGTGGCCCAGGGGATTCGCCCACGTCCCCTGGCTTCAGCAGATTGTCTAAACTAGAGGTCTTCCAGGATGAAGCCCTGTTTCTATCTGACAACACCAAAAGAATCGTCCTGTGTTAGTTTAACTCGCCAAACCCTTCCCGTGGTAGTTCCTCAGCCTCAGAAATAAATCCATTATATTTTCCTGATGGGAGCATACATCTCCTGCTGCTCCTTCTGCCTTTCTGTGCTGGGTTTATGTTACAACACTTGCTTCCTCAGAAGTGTTTATGTAGCAAAGGAAGCTCACTTCTTTGCCCTTCTAAATGGTGGGGGGGGGGAAAAAGTGCACCCTCTGTGCCTCATTCAGGAAGGCTTTTTTATTCTCCTGCAAGCCCCTGTGTTCACTCTTCACTTTTTCTTTTTCTTTTTCTTTTTTTTTTCCTAACAGCCCCAGCATTGCCAGTGTCATGCTGGGCAGAACAACTCCCTTACGTGCTGGTCACGGAGCCAGCGCTTGCATTAGCCTGTTTGCCAGCACTTCGCTTTGGAGGCGTGCGAGAGTCCCAGGCATGCACCGGGGCTTCACCGTGCCTTGCGTTTGACCTTTTTGACGTCTCATTGCCTGAATGCAGTTTGTTTTCCTCCTGCCTCACCCTACCAATGTTCCTTTTGGTCCTACGGAAATGCTTCTTTGAAGGGGCACAGTTTACCAGTGATGGGGGTTGCTGCCTTACCTTTGTCGCTGTTGTTCTATGGGCTTGGCAGCCACCGAGCAGCAGCTGTTTCACATTTACATCTGGATCCTTTTGAAAACTCAGATCAGTGCTGGGTGGAACTGATTTACTTCCAAAGCTGGTCCATTTGGGGCTTTCCTCCTCTGCGTTCCCAGCTCTGCTGGAAGTGCTGCAGCATTGGGAGCCCCCACACGTACGTCACTTGTCTGCTGGCCAGGGAGTCTCACAAATGGCCCTGTTATAGATCTTCCTGGGTCATTAGCAAACTATAAAGTACATAATTACCTTCCTGTGATGAAAGTACGTGACCCTGGTTCTTTACAACTATCTACACTTAATGAACGCTTCCACTTTGTCTGCTTTATTAATTTTTAACTCTATCTGTTAATGGGCCTCTGCTACTGTTTGACTTTCTCCCATTACTAGTTTTAAAAATAATTGTTATAGTATTTTCCTCTAGTTAAGGAAACTGATATATAGCCAAGTTTGTCACAGATGTTTCATTTATAACTTTTCTTTCTATTGCCTCTTTTTTCCTTGTTTTCTTTGACTGCTGGCTATGTTTGTTTATGTTCACTTTGGTTTTTGCATTTTAACTTACGTCTTTGCTTCATCCTGGCCTCGGCGAACCTTCTAACTGAAGTGTCTGCTGTAGCACTGGGGCTCTCTGGCTACCTAATAATCTTTTCAAAGAGCTCAGTGTTTTTATTCACTATTTTTCCCCCACCCAGATCTTTGCTTTTTCTCCTCCAACTGCTTCACTCATATTTCTGTGGGGAAGTTTCTGTTGTGGAAACATCGGATGTATCCATCACCGCTCGGAGCCATGCTCTGCGGCCCACGTTAAATGTATTGAGGTCATAATTTCTGGCCTTGGAAAACCACTGATTTCTGTTCCAATGACTGATCTCTATCTGCCGTAATGATGGCTAAGCCAAGACTGAGTGGCTTTTCTATTAAGGAGTTACAAGTTTTAGAAATACTAATGACATACCCTTGCCAAGATCAAGAAAGTAACCGCACCAACAAGTATCCGTAGACTTCTTACAAACTGACATTCCTCTCAAAGACTTGGCAAACATAAGGTCACTGGTAATACCCAGGATAGCGATGCTGACTGGGATGTGAGGGAGGAAATGCCTCAGTAAAGGTGAATTTCTTGTAAACGGAGATGAGCACAGCACCAGGGTGTAAGATGGAGTTAGGTCTCTAGATACTGTTAATGACTGCCCTATGGAGACCCCGATCTGGCAACGCATGCAGGGGAAGAAGCTGCTCTTGCTGTGGCCAAGGGCGGGTCTCTTACCTTGCTTTCAAAGAGCAGCAGTGATCACAGTGTATTTAAGACTCAATCCTCCTAGGAGCAGCAAAGGCCAATTTAGTGCACCTTTTCCTAGTGGTAGCTTAGAACCTTAAAAAAAAACCCTATGTGATTGCGGAGAGGTTTGACAAGAGGCACTGCTTTTTAATGCTTTTACAGACTGGCAGTCTTTGCTAGCAGTGAGGAAAGCATTTAAGAACCTGGAATTCAATGCTTGGAGCAAATTCACACCACTTATTGGAAAAAGACCATGAGGAAACAGTCATTGGCTAAAAGTCAGGATAAAGCAAGTTATTACAAGCAGAAAAGCATCCTTCAGAAAACCAAAGCTGCCTTCAAATGAGGTAGGCTTTGGCTGGGCGCTTCATTTGGAGATGTCTTGGCTTGAAATGTTAGTAAAAGAGGCCTTGGTGGCGGGCCAGTGGAACAACCCCCAGAGCTTATCCATGAGGACTGATGGCATTGCCTAAAACTGCTTCAGTAGTACTTGAAGGCTGGAGGGGGGCTAATACGTCAGCAGTTATTAAAAATCACTTTTTACACATCTAGGGGAGGCTAGGAAAAAAGCAAAGACTGAAAATGCTAGCCCTGCAAAAGAACCTTCTTCTGAGGGACTGGGAGAGAAAACGGAGGTGAAATTCAGCATAGCCAGAGGCAGAATAGTGAATGCAAAGGAAAAATGGGTTTTAAAAGTGGGCTGCAAGCTGGGCCTCTAGAGACAAAGCTGAAGACCACAGGTGTCTGTGGGAAAGGGTCCTGATGGCATGTGGCCCGGCCTCTGCTCAGATGAGGGCTGTGGCTGGCACTAGATCCAGGTGGCTGGGGCTTTGTTCAGCCCCTGAGGCTGGAGACCTCCCTGGGACCTGTCCCTGCACCTTCCTGAGGAAGGAGCCACTCTGTGCCAGGTGTGACCTCCCCAGGGCCGCTCAGAGGGGCAGCACCGTCTCTTGATCTTCTGAGCACATCCTCCCACCATCACCCACCTCTCAGTTGTAGCAAAAGCCTTCAGCTGTCCCCTGTCTGAGCAGGTATCTTCCACAGCCCCCTGCTTCCCAGCCAGGGCTGGTATCCACAGATCCAGAGTTTTATGCTTCTTATTGAATGTGACAAGGCTTTTTTTGTCCCATCCCTCGAGGTTCTCAGGATGCCTCGCACTTCAGACAAATCCCCTTGTTCAGTGTCAGCTGCAGATTTGCTAAGGACGTGCTGCGTGCCAGCCTCTGTCGCTGACGGGGAAGAAAACCAAGTGGGCTTCAGTACTGACTCCTGGGCTTCTCTGCTTGCACCTTGCAACCAGCAGGTTTCTGAGGACCTTGAACTATAAATTCTTACAGAAGGCTTATCCTCAAACTGCAATCCTAGTTTGATCTTTTGGAGGGAAAAAAAAAATCTTGATGCGTAGTGAAAGGAACTGATTATACAACAGCAATTACAAGGCAAGGAAAATAGAACGAAGCAAAACCACACAATGCCTTCCTGCAAATCTGCCCTGCCTTTGCAGTTTGGGTGCTGGCAGTGCTTCTGATTCCACCTCTCCAAAGAAAATCTGGGGCACCTGGCAAAGGTCAGGGAGGGATGGCAAAGGGGACAAAGACGTGACAGTTTCTATAGCAGAAACTGCCTAGACCAGAGGTATTCCTATTTGGAAGGAGGGATTTGGGCAGCCGTGAAGGACTGTGAAATCACGGCTAGCTGGAGGAAGCAAATGGAGAGCAGCATCTCTGCCTCTCCCAGCAGAGGGAGGGGGCAGCAAAGAAGAAATATTATCAAATAAAGAGAGCAGGAGCCAAGCTCAAATTAGACTTCTTCCTGCCACAAACCATTGTACTGTAAAAAGTTGCTCTGGGACACGTTCAATGCCAAAGGCTTACATAGCTTCAGGGGGACCCTGAGCAGGAAAGCCACTTGGGATCACTAAGTACATAAAAAGGCAGCCCTTGAGCCACATGTTGCTAAGGGCTGGGAAAGTACCATAGGGTGGGTATAGGACATTAAAGACGTTTTTCTGATGGAATCCTTCCCAGAGATGTGCTTTGAGCCAGGATCAAAGCCAGGGTGCTGGCCTGCCTGGAGCGTAAGCACTCAGACATCGGCAGGTGTCCCCATCACACCAGAATCTCGTACTTAGGAGTGGGAGTGTGGAGAGCAGTTTATTCTGTTCCTGGCAGAGGTGATGATCTCTACTTGTCTCCTGCCATTTCTCCCTGGCTTTGCTGTTCCCAGCTAGCAGTCTGCCTGTAGTTACACCTTGCTGCTCAACCCCCAGCGATGTGCTGGAGGTTGCCCCGTGTTTCCCTTTGCCCCTGTGCCAGCCTTTCGAGCAGGATGCCACCCCAGAGACCTTTCGCATTCACAGCACAGCTTGTTCCTCTGGGTGCTGCAGTGCCAGTGCTCCTGAACCTGGCCGGGGAGCGTGGGCAGCCCTGCCGGGGGCACAGCCCAGCACCAGGCAGAAGCCTCTCAGGAGTGGGGTTTGGCGGATGTTGGCTCTGGGCAGCTGCTGCCATGCTGCTGTTGGGAGCAATTAAAGCTGAGGCGACCCTCCAGAGCCAAGCACGAGGCTGCAGGGCTGTGGGGCATCGCGCTGTGCACGTGGGCAGCAGCAAGCACACGGGACTGGCCCCTGCTTAATTCAGGCTGGCATTGCAAAAATGCGCTCAGAGGCCCAGCAGGCGAGATCGCTGCTCAACACAGTCCTCGTGCCTGGCCTCCCAGCACCCTGCCATCTCCATTTACAGTAAGACACAAGCCAGTATTTAACAAGCCCAGGAGCAAGCTCCTACCTGCTCTTGCCCCAGACCCGTGGCCGCTCTGGGTGCAGGCCAGTGAAGCTGTCTGTGTCTGCTTTCAGAGCCATGCCCCTCCACCTTGCTGCAGAGGCACATGGCAGACCTGCTCCGCAGCGACCGTGACTTGGCCCCCAGCTTCCTCAACAGCGTCCTCAACCAGCTGAACTGGGCTTTCTCCGAGTTCATCGGCATGATTCAGGAGGTGAGCGTGCCTTCCTGGGGCTGCGGGGTCGGCACCTGAGGCGTGCCCATGTCCTGCACCAAGCAAGGTTCAGGACCCTACTCTCAGGGCTGGGAGCGCAGCAGTTCCCTGGCACACGCGGGAGCCAAGCTGGAGGGGGGGGTTCATGGCCCTTCTTTCGGGAAGAGGCGGCTTGGTGAGTTCTCTCTCTTGCTTGGTAGATCCAGCAGGCAGCAGAACGCTTGGAGAGAAACTTTGTGGACAGCCGCCAGCTAAAGGTGTGTGCCACGTGCTTCGACCTGTCGGTGAGCTTGCTCAGGGTGCTGGAAATGACCGTCACGCTGGCCCCCGAGATCTTTCTGGACTGGAATCGCCCATCATCAGAGCTGCTGCTTCGGAGGCTTGCCCAGGTACCGTCTTTTTGCAAAGTGCAAAGAAACGTCTCTGAAGTGGGCCTTAGCACATAGCTGGGGCGATCTGGAGAAGAGCCAAGACAGAGCAGAGTTCTGCAGCATCCCCCTCTTATCCTGGTGTCCCCATGAGGCTGTGCCCCACCACAGAGTGTGCCCACGGGAAGGGTGCAGCTTTCAGCTCGTTGTGCACGCAGGTGGCAGGAAGAGGGATGCTGCGCACAGAGACCGTGCACGGCTTGCGGCAGTTGTGTCAAGCCTGGAGCGGTCCCTGCTCATCCCACTGGGTGGGGCTTGAGTGAGAGCTAATGGCAGCTAATTAAGTGCCTTTGCAGTTGATTCCTTCAGTGCAGAAATCTCAGCCTGTGGTGATGCTCTGTCAAGCAGAGAAGTACATTGCTTTCTGCGCTCTTCCTGTGCTTCAGGGCTGGTAGGCCCATCCTGCTGCCATCTCCACCCCGCTGACACTGCTTTGCCCAGCAGCAGCTGCCAGCTTGTTCTTCATGGTCAGCCTTTCTTACGGGCTATGTGCATTTGCAGCTGCGCAGTTTCTCCAGGCCGTGTCAGGTCATGGCAGCCAGTGTTAGCTGATGCTCCCGCTGTTGAGGCTCTGAAAGAAGCATATCGTGGAGCTCTTCAGCTCAGGTTTGAGATTTAGGAGCTGTAAAAAGAGGCACGTTTTAATTCTAAAAGTTTTTATTAACCCTGTCTCTAACACGTGCCGTCCATCAGCAGAGTAGGTGCCTGTGCAGCACCCATCAGCTCCCAGGCACTGAGTCAGTAAGCCACGCTGCTCCAAAGCACACTCTTTGAATGCTGCTCACAGGAAGACCCATCCAGAAAATACAAATGCTCTCTGCTTTTCCCTGCGCAGCTCTTGAACCAGGTTCTGAATCGTGTGACAGCTGAAAGGAACTTGTTTGACAGAGTGGTCAACCTCCGATTGCCAGGTGAGTCCATGCATTAGCTCTTCATCCCTTCCCTCTGTTGAAAACGTGCTGGAGAAGTGCTCCTGGGAAGCAGGCAGCTTATGGCCAAAGTCTTTGCAGGGATGTGTGTGTGTTCAGACCTCGGGCCTGCCACATCCCCAGCTGGGGGAGCCTGTCAGGTCAGATGGATTGCCGCAGAAGTGCTGTCACCAGAAGACACGTGCATCCTCCAGGTGACGTGAGCATTGGTGCTCTTCTGAGGCCTTCAGCCTCTGCCTGCCCCCCTGGCTCCCCAGCAGCCCTGGTTCCCCCCAGGCCCGCTGTCCTTGCAGGCAGCTGATGCGTGGGTCTGGCTGTCTGCAGCAGAGGTGGCAGCTGTGCTGCACTGCTGGCAGGTGTCTCGGTGGAGAGGGACACCTGACACAGGTTAGATTGGAGCTGGCTGAAAGGCTCAAAGCCTTGGACAGATTTCACTTTAGGTGGCAGACTTGGTTACTCCGCTTTGCATCGAGTGAAGGGTACACTGAATTGCTAGAGCAAGCTGTTCTCACCGATGTCAGCCGTACTGTTTCTCCTGGAGGTGACTGGGTTTTGCCTGTTAGCAGAGCCTGGCTCCAGGTGCGATGTTACAGGCACCCTACATTTGCTGTACACTGACTGGATTTTGCTTAGCAGGGGACAGATTTCCTTCCCATCCTGAGGCTTGGAAGAGGCAGGGATGCTCCATTGTGAGGGCAGTGCCCAAGCCTGTAGCTCACATTATTTGGAAAACCTCCTACCATGGGGAGAGCCCAGGTCACCCTGCAGGCCGCCAGAGAGCCAAAGCCACAAGCCCTGCATCCTGGACTGTTCTGCCACCAAGTCTTAGGGCAGGGGTGCAGCCCTGTCCTGCCTGTTGTGCGGTGACAGTGGCTCCATCTTTCTCTTCTGCTTCCACAGGGTTGGAGAGTGTGGACCATTACCCAATTCTTGTGGCTGTGACGGGAATACTGGTCCGACTGCTTGTGGACACTGATGTTCAGGGGTGAGTGCATTTGCTTCACTGGCATTGCTTTGGGTAACTGCGGTAGTCTGTGTCATGGACGACGTTGCAGGAGCAATATATGTGCGTGGTGAGGAGAGGAACATGTGCTTGGAGCAGGCAGAAACCATTGTGTTTTAAACCCCTGCTCTGTACCTGAGGTGGTTTCTCAGGAAACTGTACTTCCAGCAGGGTGGGGTCACTGCCTGCAACCCTTTTTTAGGCAAACTTTTCCTTATCAAACGGCATCTCTGTGTTCAGCACACCAATGGCCTTGTCATGTGGTTGGGAGCAGGACAGCTTCCACACATCCTCGCTGAAGATGTTCTCAGGGAAGCCACGGCTCAGCTCAGACTGCTGGTTTATGCGTGCCTGCATGCTGCTCATGCTTGCACTGAGCCCTGAAAAAAAGCCCATGCTGATACACTCTGCAGCCCTGTCTTTGCTCTCTCCCATAGTTGCCCTGCCGCTGTGCTCTACAGGATGCTGTAGGAGAAGGGGCTCTTCTCTCTGTGCTGCACATCCTGCTTGTTTTCACACTGGGAGAACATGATAGTCTCTGGCTTTGTGGAGAGCAGAGCCCCATCTGGCTGCTCAGCCCTGCAGCCAGTCTTTCAGCTTCTTCTCTCAAGGACTCAAAGATGTACACAAATACATCTAATTATACCCTGCCTCCCGTGGCTGCTGCACCAGTCACACAGCCCCGGGGATGACAGTGCCAAGTGCTTAGCACAAGGTCACTGATCCTGATCCACTGGCCTTGCTGGACGGGGGGTGGGGGTGTATTGTGCTCTCCCTCAGAATCCTGCTGCATGGAAAAGGCGAATGTCACAAATCTGATGCCACAACTGGTTACTTCTTCCTGGAAGGAAGGAGGAGATGTGATAAAGCAGCTCCCTGTATGCCAGGCAGGACAAGAAATCCTTCCCTGGACCTCCTGTCCCTTGAACATCTGTCCCAGGCCAGATGACTGGTATAAAAGTTGTTGCCCTGGTCTTCAGTTCAGCAGGCTCTAAAAAGCACTGAGAAGACGGCAGTGGGATGAAGATCACATCCTTCCCAGCCTGCAGGGAGTCCTGGGGAAACAAAAATCTCCCAGGTTGTGTCTCCTTTACCTGAAAAGCCAATCGTGCTGGGAAGCTGGTGTCACAGGGGCTGGACACTGCCAAGTGCCACTGTCCCGTGTGCTAACGGTGTCCCCAGGGGCTGGGCAGTGGCTGGCTGCGTGGTGGCAAACCAGAGATGCTGTATCCTGCTGTGTCACTGGGAAGTGGCAAACTTCTGGCTGATCACCAAGGGTTTTGCAGTCACCTCCGTGGGCACTGGAAAGCAGAAATAAATGAGAAGTAGCGGGATGATGCAGGGAAAGTAACACGGCCTTACGGTGGGCCTGGCTGAGCAGGAGAAACACGAGATGAGACAGGAGGAGGCCTAGGAAAAAAATCTATAAAACAAAATGCATGTGCGTGATTTTGCAAAGCCCAGCACTAAATCTGGGGTTTGATCTGCCACTGATCTGTAAAAGGAGGCAAACATTGCAGGGAGGCCGTTCAGGTCAGTGGAGACACAGAAGTACCAAGGCTGAGCAGCTTGGAGACCCCCATTGCTACCAAAGCCGAGGAGACGGGCAGCCTGGTGGCACAGCTCCGCGTAACCACAGGCAGGGTGACACCGTGAAGGGAAAACAGGAGGCGATTGCCATGGGTCACATTGCTGCAGGAAGTAACGTAAAGGATCCCAGGGGTAACTGGGCTGCAGATGACACCCGTTGTACATGAAGTCAAGAGGAGACGTTGCTCCTTTTTCCTTTTTCTGTTCCATTCGGTGTAGCGAGCAGAGTAACAGGATGGGCATTTCTCCTCCTGCAGGAGCACTCTGCCTGGGCAGAACTAGAAGCTGGTAGAAATCTCTTCCAGGTCCCATTTGGCAACTCCCAGGTTTCCAGAAATCATTAACAGAGCGATTATATGATGTGAATTTGCTTAGAGGAACTTCTCTTTGGGAATTACCTAAGACACCAGCTGTTAACCTGAGTAGCTCGTTGCAGGGAGGCTGTGCCCTAGAGGATGAGGACAAGGAACAGTATCTCAAATGACTTCCTTGGCTTCACGTGGTTTTTCCGGTTGCCTCTAACCCAGCCGTGGAAGCAAGCTGACCCTGCACCAGGCACTTGGCTGGAGGCTTTGCCCTGGGACAGCGAGCACAGATTCCTCTGGGAGTGGAGCAGGGGAAGGGCAGGAGTAATGAGAGCTGGGGCCCTGCCTGGTGCCCCAGCCTGCCCCCCCCAAATGCAGACTCATCCAGCCGTGCTATCAGGATGCAGTCTGATGCCTCAGCTGCTCCTCGCCCAGCACAGGACGCTCAGCCAGGCATCAAGTCCTCCTATTACGGACTCCTGGCACAAAAAGAGCCATTAAGCACCAGGGTAGGGAACATTGCCCAGGCTGGGATGTGATGAGACAATTGATACATCGCAGGCGTTAGTTAGTCTGTGGATAGAGCGGGCTGGGCTTTTGGGAGGGAAGAAACGCGTCCCTCAACGGGTCCGACAGCTCGTGGGGGGCCGAAACTTCGGTGCCTGCCCCATCCGTGGGCACCCATCTCCATCTCCATCAAGCCTCCAGGGGTCGGCTGCCACAGCTCCCGAATGCTTGCTGGGGCTGGAGGGTGGAGAGGGAAACCTTTCACTGATAGCAGAGCATCCTTAGAGAGCAGATGACTTGGCCAAGAGCGGAGCCTGAGGATTTCATGGCTTGGCTCAGCCACGGGCTGGAATGCGTCTCACGAACGGGGGCAGAGGAACATTAGTGCAGGGCACAGCCTGCGAGGCTGCTAGCTCCAGCCAGGGTCTGTTGGCAGAGGGTCTTCTAGTTCCCATGACAGGAAGGTGCTGATAGCCCTGTGTTGCCCAGCAAAGCAGCTGCCTGCCCTCGAGCGCTTGCAGGGAGGGCGCTCAGCCTCTCCAGCTGGAGAGCGCGGTGCAGCCTGGCTGTCTCCTAAACAGGCAACAGCTCCTCGGTTTGAGACAGCCTGGGCCTCTGCGAGGCTGCTGCAGGGCTGCTCGGGCCTCCACACGGCTCTCTGCCATGCCGCCTCCTCCCAGGCACCCATCGCCCACGTCTGACCACGGCGTCCTGGCCGAGGGGCAGGCGCGGTGCCTGGTGGGGGCTGACGCGGGGACGCCTGCTGCTCCCTGTTTCGCCAGGCCCCCCATGACCCTGCCTTGTTCTCACAGGGAGGAGAGGGAAAGGAGGATCTGGCAGGCTGAATTCAGACCAGGAGCTGGTCTGAATTGCTGAGCCCACACCAGAGACCCTGGCTGCCTTCAGCCAGTATCATCGCCCCTGTTTGTCTGCTAAATAATTGAGCAGATTTTTCTATTAAGCCGCCTTTGGAGCGAGCTAATGGAGCAGTGTTGGCCAGAGCGTGGGTAATGATCCTGGTGAGAGCGAGCGATATGGGAAGGGGGCGAGGCCCAAAGGTTTGGCTGCTGGGCCCTGCGTGAGGGGGATGCGCTCAGTGGGGTCAGGGCTTGCAGGGCTGGGACATAGGCAAGGAGTCAGTGAACTTGCCTGCAGCACAGCTGCTAGAGAAGCTGCCTTCAAGGTGCGCCTCCCAGGGACTGCCACCCAAAAGCTGGAGAGGACAGAGGGAAGAGCGCTGTGGGCACCAGGAGGACGGCTGTGCCTGCCAGTGGAGCGCAGGACGGGGATCCTGGACCAGAAGCGACCGTGCTGTGACATGGGGATGCTGAGTACAAGCCTGTGGGAGCTGCCAGGGGGTGTGGCACTGGCATTGGGCTAATTCAGGCTGGACGGCTGCTGCTTCGCCTTTGCAGTAGGCAGGTGGGTGCAGCGGGTCGGACAGGCAGGAAGGAGGAGACAGAGAGGGTGCCATGGCAGACCTCACACTTCGGTGGGGGAGGTAAGCAGGCATGAGGTCACGTGGCGGAGGTAGGTTAAGAAGGCTTTGTGCAAGTTCTAGATGGCTTTTGGGTTGCCCTCATTAAAAAAAAGACACAGAAGATCCCAGCCTGCAGGTTCCTAAACGCAGCCTGGCCACCTGCTCAGATACGGGGCTACCCAAGAGGCTGCTCCCCTCTGCACATGGCAGCCCGGTAGTTACTGATCACTTTGTAAATGCTCGTGCTCCTTCAATGCTTTTGATGATGCCTGGGTTGTAGTGGAAGTGAGGGGCAGGAGGAGACATTTCCCCCAGCCCTCAGCCCACAGGAGCCCTTGCTACCTTGCCCTAAAAACTCAGGAGTGGTACTCGGGTCTTGCTGGGTGTAGTGTGCCGGGGTGAGCAGGAGCCGGAGCACGGCAGAGGGACTTGGTCACACCTAGGTTTCGTGGCTGGAAAAGGAGGCTGGGGATCGCGCCGCTTTGACAAGCTGCCAGCTCCACACACCATGTCCCGGGCAGCAGGACACAAAGGCTGCGATCAACCCCAGCTCCCCAGGGCTGGTGGGCACAGGCATCGTGCGGCCATGCACCGGGATTTGCTGCCTGCATCTCTTTGGAAAACCATCGACATCGCAAGGAAAGGCTCCAGCTCTGCAGATCCTGTGGCCAGCCCTGGTGGCAGGAGGACGGGAGGGAACCGCCTGAAGTGCTGAGCTGGGAGGTGCTGGGGAGACAGTGCTGGAGCTTGCTCCTTAGTTCCCCCGGACGCAGGTGCCGGGGGGAGGGGGATGCTTTGTGCAGCCCTGTTCCTTGTTCCTTCACCTCGCAGAGTCAAGGAGCAAGAGGCCGGCGGCTGGCAGCAAGCCAGAGCTGTAGTGTCACGGAGGGCTGCTGGGAGAGGACGGGGAATTCCCCGGGGAATGGCCAGTACGTTTCCAACTCCCGCCTGTCAGGAAGGCCGTGCTTGTGGCTATGTTTGTCCTTGGCTGAGCTGCGCCTTTCAAGCTGCTTGATGAACTGCTCGGACAGTTCTGCCTTCCTTGCTCCTTCCCAGGCATCACCAAAGTGTGACCCAGCAGTAGGATTTTCCTGGAAGCGGAGCCCTCGGGAGCGGCGCTGATACGAGCTGTGGCTCTGCTGTCCTGGCACAGTGGGGCTCAGCCTCCCTGCAGGGCGAGATCAACTGCAGCCGGCCGAGATGAGCTCTCCTCGGCTTCTCTCGGCTGCTGTAGCGTGGGACAGGCCCTTGGGAACTTCCCTGACACTCCCGTGAGCCCGGGCTTTCCCCGAGTGTTAGCTCAGCTGAGGGTGCGAGTCGGCAGGAGCACTGGTGCCTGTGCTGCTGATGGTAGCACAAGGGAGTGGGAAGCTCTGTGACAAAGCCTACAAGGATGGCAACAGAAGGTCTCACGAAGGTGCCGGACTCGCCCAGCGCCCCCCCTTGCCTTTCAGGGTGCTGAGCCGCAGCACATGAGCGCGTTGTGCTGCCCCGCGTGGGCTGGCAGCGTCCCGCTGGGAGCTGTGCGCTGGTGCAGGTGGGACTGTCTCGCGTCTCTTTCTCAGGACCGCTTGTCGGAGGTTCCCAGAAGCCCTGCCGGGGTGAGGGATCGCATCCCCTCACTGTAGCACCTCTCTAGGATGTTTTTTTTTCCAGACTCCAAGGCAACAATGGCAGGTGAAGCATCAGCAGTGCTGTTTTTCTGCAGCAGACGTTGAATCCCTCGGTGGGGGGTGGTTTTGCCCCAGCAAAGCAAAAGCAGATTAAGCTTCCCAAAGAAAGAGCCCATCCCAGAAACTGAGTGTGCGGGGGGGGGCAAATCCAGCTCCTCCTCGGCGGCATCCCTGCCTCAGAACAAAGCCAGGCTGTGGCATCACTTTGTCTCGTCCCCAAGGGACAAGGCACCGCTTAGCCACCCACCTGGTGCGGAAGCACCTCGCCGGCCCCGGCAGCACCTGGGCACAACCGTCTCGGCGTCCCAGGCTTGTCAGTGGCTCTGTGCTAACAGGAGGTGACAGGGCGGGCGCAGGGACCGAGGGCACGGGCTGGTGGTGCCCGTCCCTCCCCGTCCCTCGCATGGAGCAGCGGCCACGGGGGCTCGCAGCAGCTGGGCACGTAGCGCATGCAGCTGCGCCACGGCGGTGTCGGGCGGCCAGCCAGGTGCTCTCCTCCTGGCTGCCGAGGGTGGTGGTGGCTGGCACGTGGAGGGGCACTGCCGTCCCTCTGCTCCCCCCCTGCATCCAGCTGTGGTCCCCTGGTCCCAGAGGGAGCGGGGAGAAACTGGGATGGGGTGGCCTCAGCAGAGATGGAAGAGGCCAAGGGGAGCAGGGGCCAGGAGGGTTGTGGCGAGGGGAAAGCGGCGTGGCTCTGCCTGGCCCTGTGGGCACCTGCACGCACGGAGGGGGGTCAAGACTCAGCCCAGGACAGGGCCAGCCTGCCCCTGAGCTGCTCTCCTGACGGTACCGCACCCACGCGTTTCAGTCCTGCTTGTCCCGTGTGTGCCCTTGTGGCACTTGGTGCTGCTCCCTCCCCACCTCCCCGGTGTCACACCTCCACGCAGCCCAGGCAGATGGCTCTGTCCCAGAACGTTTCAGCCCCTCACCAAACGAGCCCTGTGGCGTGGCAGGCTGCCAGCCCACTGCAAACTGCAGGGGTCCCATCAGAACCCAGCGAGGGGGGGGCAGCAGCTCCCGCCGCCCCCCCCCCCCCCCGCAAGGGCAAGGAGACACTCAGCCCAGAGTGAGCTTAAAAAAATAGGCATTTTTATTCAAATGTAACTAGAGAATTATGACCCAAGAGAGGAGATTACTCACATTTATCGATAGGCTTATTAGATTACTGCTATTTGCTGTGCTTGAGCAGCGCTTTTGTCCGTCTCAAGGAGAAACGGAGCGGGGCGGGTGGTGCATGAGACCTCATCGTCCTTGGTGGCATGGGGAGCTCTGAGCAATGCGGGTCGGGGCGCTGCGTCACGTCACCTCGCGCGTGCCTGTCTTCACTATTTACAGCTTCTCGGGAGCGTTGAGAAGCAAAAGCTTGCGCTGCTTGCTCGGCTGCGTGTCTTGTCGGGAGCTGAGCCCCCTCCTCCCTGCACAGCTGCCTTAGGGAAGGGGACGCATCCCAGCCCCCCCGGCTGATGGGTGCCTGCACGGGCCCGGGAGTGCTGGGGGGGGGGCTCGCCACAGGGACACACTGCCCCTGCTCCAGACCTCGGCACGCAGAGGGGGGCTGGCGCGGGCGGGGAGAGGATGGTGGCGCTGCCCCCCGGGGACAGTGCTGAGGGTGCCCAGGGCAGTGGCACTGGGCTGGGCCTCGTGTTCCCACAGCCGTGGCAGAAATCCAGCCCCTGCGTCACTGCCAGGAGTTCGGCTGCCAGGACGACGCGGGGGTTTCTCAGGCGTGCTGGGTTCGTTAGCGTTACCCTTGTGCTAAAGAGGCCATTGCCAGTGGGCTTACGCGAGGAGCTCCTGCTGGGTGCTGCTGGGCACGAGGGGCTCGTGGCTGAAGCGGTCGCGGGTGATGCCGGTCCCCCTCACAGGGCACAGTCAAGCTGGGAACCTGGGGTGCCCGATGATCCTGCTTTGAGCAGCGATGGAGGAAAACAGCTCTTGGGGAGGAACGGCCTCCTCCTAACCCTGCCCTGCTACGACACGATCGGGGTGTCCGAAAAGACGGAGCTGATGGACTCCGAGTCTGACTTGAGCTGCAGGACCTTGGGGTGCTTGGGGTCGGGGAAATCCTCGCCCAGGGCCAGGCGGACCTTGCCGTTCTGCGCCTCCTGGATGGGCTCGAGGAAGACCACGTGCTTGTTGGTGCTGGCCTTGCGGCTCGTCCCATCGGTGGCGGGCGGCGTGGTGCTGAGGATGGAGGACTGGGCACTGCACTCCTGCGGGGGGCTGAGAGGGGCCGGCTTCTTGCAGCACGGCAGGCAGCGGCAGGGCGTGAGATACAGGTAAATGAGCACGAGCAGCAGGCTCACTATGCACCCCAGCAGTGTTGTGAGGCCAGTGCTGAAGGTCTCCCCGTCTGGCTTGGGGTAGTGGACTGTCACATTGACCTCACACATCCTGCTGAAATTGCGGGGGCCGCTGATGGCCAAGCACACGTAGACCCCCGAGTGCCAGGGCTTGGCCGCTGCGATCTTCAGGCTGCCGTTGCGGTACACCTCCACGGAGCGGTTGCTGTTCCCCGGGTGTTTGATGGGCTCGTGGTGAGGTGAGATCCACATGTAGGTGGTGAGCACGTCGGGCAGGCTGGCGTTGCAGGTGAGCAGGAGGGCCTGGCCCATGGTCACCGGGAAGGGCACGGGGCGCACGTCCTCGGGGCCGGCCGAGCAGTTCTCAAACATGTGGCTGTACTTGAGGAACTTAATCAGCGAGCGGGGCACGGCGTCAGACACTTTGCAGGTGTGCTCCTCAAAGAAATCCTTCACGGAGCTGAAGCCTCGCTGCTTCCACCGCTGGAGCATCAGGTAGAGCGGGCAGCTGCACCTCACGGGGTTGTTGTGCAGGTACAAGCCGTTGCCGATGTTCTCGGGCAGAGCTGCCAGCTCCTCCACGGGGATGCTGCTCAGGCTGTTGGAGGACAGGTCCAGCGTGCGGAGGCTGTAGTTGCCCAGCCCCTGCACTGAGCGGAAGGGGAAGGCGGTCAGGTTGTTCCAGCTCAGGTAAACTTTCCTCAGGCCACTTAGCTTGGCGAAGGCGTTTTCATCCACTCGCGCGATGTGGTTGTTGTAGAGCAGCAGCTCTTCCAAGCTCACCAGCGCCTCGAAGTAGTGCGTCTCCACGGCGTGCAGGTGGTTGGATGACATGTCCAGGTGCCGCAGGTACGAGGCGTTGTGGAAAGCCCGCGGAGAGAGGTCCCTGATCTGGTTGTGGCTCATGTGGAGGGCCTCGAGGTGCGGCAGGGCGGCCAGCCAGCGGTCGTGGAGCTGGGTGAGGGCATTGTGGCTCAGGTCCAGCGTGGTGGCGGTGGGCGGCAGCTCCCGGGGCACGCGTTGCAGCGTCTGCCGGCTGCAGCTCAGCAGGTCCGAGGTGCAGATGCAGGCGGCGGGGCAGCTGCGGGGCGGCAGCGAGGCACGGCCAAAGCGGCCGTGGGCGCACAGCTGGAGGAGCAGCAGCAGCAGCCAGAGCGGCTCCACGGGCACCCGCCGGGCCATCGCGCCGCTCGGGGGGCACGGCCGGGCTCGGTGCCGATCCGGACGGAGACGCGCCGCGGCACCCGCCGCGTGCCGTGTGGGCACGGGGGAGGGGGGTCCCCGCCGAGCATTCGCAGCCCCCCGATTCCAGCCGCGGGGCTCGAGAAGAGTTCAAGGGCAACGTGTCCCCCCCCCCGCCCCCGCCGAGCGCCGCCAGGGCTCGGGCGGCGCCGCCGCGTTACCTGCGCTCGGGCTTAGCCCGGGGGCTCCCCGGCACCGGGGGGGGGGGAGGGGAGGGGAGGGGGGCTCGGTGGTACCCCGCGGCCCCGGGGGGAGCCCTCTCTGTCCCCGCAGCGCCAAGATCCTCACCGCCCAGCGCCGCCCCCGCGGCACCTCCCCGCGCGCAGCTCCATCCCCGACCGGCGCCCGGCGCCTCCCGGCCGGCGGCTCGGTGCCCGCCGCGCTCCGCTCGCTATTTACGCGCTGGCGGCGCGGGGCCGGGCGGGCTCCCATTGGTCCCGGCGCGGGGAGTGGCGGCGGTGCCGGTGGCCGCGGCCGGGCGGCTGCGCGCATCCCTCCCGCCCCTGCCGGCGGGGCTCGGGGCCGCTCCGCCGACCCTCGGCCGCTGCTGTGATCCCCCCTCCCCTCCCCTCTCCCCCCTTCTTCCCGGCCGCTTCGTGCCCGCTCGCGGTTACCGGCCCTCGCTGCTCTCGTCGCAGCCGCCCCCTGGGCAAGCCGGCGGGGACCCCCTCGCACCCCCCCCCCCCGAACCCACCCCGGGGTCACGCCGAGCTCGGTGGGGTCCCCGCGGAGGACGGGGTGCCACCCGCAGGGGTGGCCGCCCGGTGAAGGACGCTGGGGAATGTCATTAGCCAGCACCTGGGCTCTTTAGTGGGAAGCAGAGAGCAGCGGGGCTGGGGAATTGGTTTCCATTAGGGCAGCAAAAAGCTGATTTGGCTGCTGCCACTGCCATTAACCCCCTGCTCCCCAGCACAGGCTCGGACTGCGACAGTCAGAGCTGGCGAGGTGAGCGCTCCACCCAGCTTTTCCCTTCCCGGGGCTGGCCAGAGCCAGGGATGGGACCGTGGGGATGGGTCCAGAGGGAGATGCAGGTGCCCAAGCAGAGCTGGGGGCTTGCTCGCCCTCCATGGCTGGAGGGGACGCGCGTCCTGCTCTGTGCCCTTCCCCTGTCCTGGTTATCCCCACTGCTGCTTGAGGCCAGGGAGGGCCGCGGCCGCTCCCCCCTGCCTCACAGCCTGGCCACCCACTCGCCCCGGGGATGTGGTGCCCTGTCCCCAAGGTGCAGGGGATGCCCCAGCACCGAGGCCTGCGCTCCTTCTACCCTTGCTGCGTGAGGATAGTGCTGCCTGCTTCAGGCACCCCGCAGCTCCCAAGGCCTGCGCCAGGCACCTGAGCGTGAGGGTTGCAGCCTCAGCAAGTGCTAATGCACCGTATCGATCCCCAGCGGCCGCCCAAGCAGGGTGGTGGCAGAGGAGGAGGATGGATGCCCTTTGGCCGCCTCTGAACGTGCTGTCCCTGCTAGGAGCGTGGGGCCCTGCGTGTGCCCAGCTGCGCCCCAGGTCTGTCCCCATGGGCACAGGCACTGGGGCCTCCTGAGGGCTGGGACACCCTGAGGCTCCCACTTCACTGCCGCAATCGTCCTTAGTGCCTCCTGCAGCACCCAGCTGGCTGTGCCATGCCTGGGGACACCGCCAGGGGCTTGGCCAGGCTGGTGGGGACATGATGGGGATGGGGAGGGAGCACAGCTTGACTACGATTTCCCTTTGCAGGGCTGAGCGTGCGACAGCAGTGATGCTGGCAGACCCCTGCTTCCAGCTACGCTCCATCCAGTACCTGCTGGGCCACGCCGAGCCCTCAGCCCTGGCGGCTGCTGCCCCGGCCACCGAGAAACGCCACTTCTCCCTGAACACATGTGAGTGTGCGCAACGGGCTGGGGAGCTGGGGCTGCTGGGCTGTGGGTCCTGGGCACTCCCCAGCCTGACGGGCCCAGATTGTTGCCTGCTTTTGGTGGCAGTTTTGTCCCCTTGCAGCTCCCTTGGCTGCATTCTCTGAGCCAGTGTCTGTGCCCAGGGAGGTTTAATTTTGCAGCAGGAGTGTGCCCAACCACCCAGCTGCTGTCCCCAGCATGAGGAGCCCTGTCCCGGTTGCTTCCTGAGGGCAGCCGCAATCCCCCCTGCATCACCTAGCAGCCTCAGGTCAGCCTGGGCTGGGGTTTGGGGGACTCACGCACACACCACCCCAACACACGTTTTTGGTCCTACAGACACGGAGTACATCAGTGCTGAGGAGCTGGTGAAGGTGGACAAGATGCTGAGCCACCTGAGCGAGGAGTCCAAGCAGGCAGCTGCCACCACGCTGGTGAGTCTCCCCTGCCCCTGCCCCTGTCCCCACAAGGCAGTTGCCACACTGCTTGGGTGCGGCCACGGCACAGCTGCCATGCAGCTCTGAGGTGCCATGGCTTTTGCCATCGCCAACCGCCTGCTCGCCCCCTCCCCAGCCCACCAGCGAGGAGGACCTCTGCCCCATCTGCTATGCACACCCCATCTCAGCCATCTTCAGGCCCTGCTCCCACAAGTCGTGCAAGTGAGTAGCTCCTGCGTGCCCATGCCCCCAGCTCCCAGCACCATTAAGGGCAAAAGGTGCTCACACTTCTCTCCTGTCGCAGAGCCTGCATCAACCAGCACCTGATGAACAACAAGGACTGCTTCTTCTGCAAGGCCACCATCACGGGTGTGGACGACTTCACCAAGCCCGCCAGCTCGTAGCACCCAGCCCCGCACCTCGGGCTCCCCCAGCTGAGCACTGCACGCTGGCTTCTCCCTCAGGAGCCCCCCTCCCGGGGACAGGCCGGGACCCAGCACAGGGCTGGGTTCTGCAGGGACAGGCTGGCTGGGGGGGGGGCAGATGGCAGGCTCTGGGGCCAGCACCCGCCCTTCTCCTGCCCTGCAGGTCATTCTCAGGGAGGGAAGCCCGAGGCCTCGTCGCCACAGCAGCCTCGCATGCGGTGAGCGGTGCCTGGGCCCTGGGCCCTGTGTGTTTGGGCTCTGTTACTTTGCCCCTGGCTGGGGGCTGACTTGATGAAATGCAGCATTAAATTATTCTTCCTTATGTGGTCCCCTAAGACATGGGGAGGGGAAGCCAGGCCAGCTCTGGCAAGCGACCTGGGTGCTTGGGCTGTACTCAGACGATGCTCAGAGGTAGATGGAAGTATAAATATTTAATCCAGGCAGAGCCGGGAGTGGAGGGCAGACCGGGGGCTGCTACATGATGATGCGTGGCTCTGGTACAGACTCGGTGATGGACTTGTGTGGCAGCACGTTGGCCCCATTGAGGTAGAGCTCGTCGTTGACGATGACATCCTCGCCCAGCACTGTCACATTCTCCATGCGCACCTGCCCCAGAGAGCCCTGTCACACCTGGCCCAGTTCAGGGCACGGTGCCACACTCCTGCTCCTGCCCGCAGGCGCACCCCAGCTGCCCTTCAGCCACAGCCCGGGGTGGCAGGAGGAGACAGAAGGGCAAGACCCCCGACCCCCCCAGGGCCCTGCAGCACCCACGTCCTCACCCACTGCCCCACGGAGCAGCTCCAGCCCACAATGCAGGACTCCAGCCAGGAGTGGGAGCGGATGCGGGCCCCCTCCAGCACTGTGCAGCGCTTGATGCGCACCCCGTCCTCCACCACCACGCCAGCCCCAATCGTCACGTTGGGGCCGATGACGCAGTTTGCCCCGATCTTGGCACTGGGGTCCTGGAAGGAAGAAAGGCTGCACCGGGGCTGCGAGGCAGCCACAGCTCTCCGCACGGCCTGCAACGCGTAGCTGGCGTGGGGACAGGAGGGCACAGCTTGAGGGCCACGGTGAGGACAGCAGCGGGAAGCCAGAGCGAGCCTGTGAAGTGTGCCGGGGGCTGGCGTGCTGGGGGCTGGCACTTACCACCAGCACATTCCCTACGACACCGGGCCCCGAGTGCAGCTTCTCGGGGTGCTGAGCCCGCAGCGCCTGCAGGTACATGCACATGCCCGTGAGGAAGTCTTTTGGCTGCCCGATGTCCATCCAGAAGCCTGTGGGGACAGAGCTGTGGTGACAGCCCCCGGGCAGGGGCAGCAGCGTGGGTGGCAGTTCCTGCCTGGGCAGGGCCTTACCCTGCAGCTCCATGGCGTAGAGCTGCCCCTCCTGCGCCATGGCCGGGAAGATCTCCTTCTCGATGGAGGTGGGGCGCAGCTGCGGGGACGGGGCATGGGGCTCAGCGGGGGGGGTCGCCTAGCCCCCGGCCCCCGGCCCGCAGCCCGGCCCCTACCTGGATGCGCCGCAGGATGCCGGGGCTGAAGATGTAGAGCCCGGCGTTGATCTTGTTGGACACGAAGACGCGCGGCTTCTCCACGAAGCGGCAGATGCGACCCGTGTCGGGCTCGCTCACCACCACGCCGTACTTGGCCGGCTCCTCCACGCGGGTCACCACCAGCGAGCCCTCCCCGCCGTGCTGCCGGTGGAAGCGGGCCAGGGCGGCGAAGGGGAACTCGCAGATCACGTCGCTGTTGAGCACAAAGAAGGGCTCCCCGCCCTCGGCCAGCAGGTCCCGCGCCAGCGCCAGCGGCCCCGCTGCCGGCCCGTCAGCAGCGGCACGACGCGGGGCGAGCCCAGCCCGCGGCCCCCGCCCGCGGCCGCCCCCCCCCAGCCCCGCCCGGCGCTACCTGTGCCCAGCGGCTCCTTCTCGTGCGACAGCGAGATGCGGAGGCCGAGCTGCGGGGCACAGCGGTCAGGGCCGGGCCGGGCCGCCCCGCCGCGGCGGGGTGCCGGGGGGTCCCCCCCGCCCTTACCCGCTGCTCCTGCTCGCGCATGGCGGCCTCCAGCGCCTCGGACATGTAGCTCACGGCCAGCACCACGCGGCTGACGCCCGCCTGCCGCAGCGCCTCGAGCTGGTGCAGCAGCAGCGCCTTGTTGCAGAACTCCACCAGCGGCTTGGGCCGGCTCAGGGTCAGCGGCCGCAGCCGCGTCCCGAAGCCGCCCACCAGGATCAGCGCCCGCATCCCCGCGCCCGCACCACGACACGTCAGCGCCGCGCGCCCCGCCGCGTCACCGCCGGGCCGGGACACGCCCACCAGGGGCGGGGCCTCCACCAGGCCCCGCCCCCTCCAGGCCCCGCCCCGCGGCCGGAGCAGGCAGCGCTGCTCGGGGAGGTGCAGAGACGGCGTTGCAGGAGCGGGGAGCGGCAGGGGGCACACGGGGCCGCAGCACTGAGGGAGGCGGTGCGGGACCAGACGGTGCTGCCTCAGCACGGGGAGCCCCGGCAAAGCGCCGGCCGCGGCAGCAGCCCGGGCTGCAGGGGACAGGCGGGCGGCTCCCGGCCCCGCACTGCGGTCATCTGGGGTCAGAGCAGCTCCGGGGCGAGGCTGATGCAGGCAAGAGCTGAGGGCCGGCGCTCCTCACCCCGCTGCCAGCCCTGGAGAGGAGGCGGGAGGCAGCCCCAGCAGGCAGCTCCCCCCTCTGCCCCCCCCAGAGGGCAGCCTGGGGGCCAACAACGCACAAGAGGAAGGGATGAAATGGTCCAAAAATCCCCACTGGGGGCCGGGGGCACAGTAACTGCTACAGGTACTACTAGTGCTGGCTTGTGAGCTGAGGGGGCAGAGCCCGCTGCCCCTAGGGTCAGTCCCAGTGCTGGCATGAACAAGCCCCAAGCTCAAGCACAGCTCCAGCTGTGCAGCGTCTCCTCACCCCAAGCAAGCTCTGCCGTGGGCTGCAGTTGGTCGTTTTATTTCCACAGTTGGGTTGGTTATTCATAGTGCCCAAAGAGAAGGAAAAGGCTGCATCGAAAGCAGAGGCCCATCGGCAAACCTCAGGGCAGAGCTAGCATGCAGAGCAGCATGCCTGCTGCTCCCCATCAGTTCCACAGCTGCTGCTGGCTGTTACTCCAGCACCCTTTCCACATAACCTATGGGAATTTCAAAACATAGGCTCCTCCAGGGGCTCCCAAGACAGGAGGCTACTCAAGCCCCAGCTCCACCTCCCCCAAGAGCCCTGCGCTCCCCTGCTTTCTCTGCCCTCCCTCCAGTACACGCATGTAAGGAGCAAAGAACCAGGCCACCCAACACCCTGTAGGCAGCTCTGGAACCTCCTCCAGAAGGCAGAGCTAATGTGGTCAGAACCAGCTGGTCAGCACTCTTCCACCCTGCCTCCCCTCAGCTCTTCTATCCAAGTGCATTTAAAAAACAATGGAGCAATAGAAGTGTTTTTAAAATGGAGGTGTCTGTTTTTTCCTGTGCTAGGAGGTGGTCTTGTCGGCTCCAGTCACCAGGACAAGAGGCTGCGTCTCAGGGCTACTGGTTTTCTTCACGCATCTGTTCCATGATGTTGATGAGGCTTTCCAGCCCAAATACGTAACCCATGTCAGGTCCATCATGCACAGTGGGGTCATCACGGAAGCCTTTGAAGGTGCTATGTGCAAAGTCAATCATACGCACATCCACCTTGGGCTGGGTCGAAGAGTCGGGCTCTGTGCTGCCGCCATCCTGAAGGTTCTCTGGGAGGGAGCTGTCCGTTCGCTTCAGGCGCGTCTCTGGCTGGATATCCACAAATGTCCCTGACCTGTTGTCCTTCCCATCATAAATGATGAGAAGGGAGCTGGAGTAGAAGCGGTAGGAGGCCTGTCTCTCCAAAACCGCTTTCAAGCTTCGGAGTTTGGCAAGGATAGGCTCAAAGAGGTCCTTGCGCAGCTCTACGCCGTTGTGGAGATAGTGGTAGATGGCATTGCGGAAGCCCTCGATGGAAAGACCGCGTCCATAGTATTTATTCCTGCATAAGTAATGCCCTGTGTTCAGCTGATAGACCTAGAACAAAGGAAATACACATCAAGTGGGAACGCCAGGCTAAGGTGACACACAGAGCCCAGAGCTGTCCCGTACAGACAGGTCAGAGGGAGCCCCATCACCACACCCAGGAGCGAGCAAACAGCTCTGCAAGCTCCCTAAATCCCAAAGCAGCTCACGTGTGCATGACCGAGGTGTCCAAGCACTGGTCCCACGACACCCACAGGTGAGCATCCCCAAAGCAGCACGCCACAACAGACCCCAAGGCTCAAAAAGCTAAGTTTTTTAATAAGCAGCTCAGACAAGTCCTCTGGCAGCGGGAGCCATGTACGTCTTGCCATTAGGATGTAGCATGTGACTAATGCAGGGCCCTCGTTGCTTCAGAATCTGCGGGCAGAGGTCTGGATTACAAGATACTTCTGCTGGTAGGGAAAAAGATCAACTCTCTTGTGCAACAGCACCAGCAGCAAATCCTTGTACTCAAGGTGTAGCACCAAGAGACAATTTTAAGTCCCAGTACAGTACAGAAGTAAACGTCAGATGATGCCAGGACAGAAACCACACATCTCCCCCAGGCACCGCAATTATAGCTTAACACTAAGCCAGAAGAATAGTTAATTTTAGAAAACCCCCCCGTTTTCCATGAACACCTCTGGATAAAGCAGGCCACCTTGCAAGAATCCTCTGTCCTAGGACTAGAAATGAAAACAAAAAGCTCATCCCATAAACTCCGGTGTACCTACCTGAAGAGGAAGGCTAACTCGGAGCTCAGCAGAAAACACTAGCTAGTCAGCAGCTCTAATGGAGCTGGGGAAAGGATGCAGCACCTGCTGCAGACCTGGGGATTCCTACCTGCATGCCACACACTCGCACACCCAAGGTGGCAGAAGTGCTCTGCTCACACTTCTTCATCTGCCGAGCAGCCTTCTCCTCAGAGGCATCATCTCCATGCTGTCTGGTCCCCATCTTCAGATCAAGCACACAGGGAAACTTGAAGTGATGCACCACATTCTCCAGCAAGAGGAACTCTGGGAGAGACGTCAAGGAGAGCTCAACTGGCAGAGATGCTGCTCCCCAGGGCAGCCAGGAAGAGGGACACAGCATGAGATAGGGTTGGGTGGCAAACAAATAGGAACTGAAGAAGAGAGAAAACAAGCTGGGAAGGTGAAGAAAAAGAACAAAACCCAAGCAGTAGCACGTGGGCTTTGGCACCCTGTAGAAGTCAGCCTGGAAAGTGGCCTGCCCAGCACCGAGCAGGGGATCACGTACGGGCACACTGGGCTCAGCAGGAGGAGCAGAATGCTCATGTCAGAAGAGACACAGTAGGCTTGTAAGAACTGGTGAAACGTTAAGGGAAAGCTTAGTCTACACAGATCTACAATTTAACCACATGGATACAGAACACAATCCCCACAGACCAAGAACTCGAGGTTCAAGAAAGATCCACAGTGCTGTCGTTATCAACCTGACCAGAACAGCAGCACTAACCAATACACGGGGAAAAACCAGAGAGGCTACAAAGGCAGGAAACAGCAGCAACGGGAACCTTCCATTAGCACCACACACAATGGGCCAGCCTTCCAGTTGGGCACAACGCTGAGAACAAGCCTGAGGCAAGCACCAGAGCGAAGGAGTCCCAAAGGGGAAAAGCAACTCTGAAGGCTGCCCTAAGGAGTAGGTCACAGTTTAACACATGATGCTAAAATGGCAACGAGAGCACAGCTAGATTAAACTTGCAAGGAAGTTTAACGTTTAGAAAAATCTATCAACAGCCACGTTTGATTTGAAAGAGGAACTTCATAAAAATAAGGAAGTGTGTTTAAAAAAGATAGGACAGCTAAAAAGAATTACTTCTCTGCAAGTGATGTGGCCTCTATTTAAAAATACAAGCTAGAGGCTCAAAGCACACATTTGAGAATCGGAAAAGGAAGCCTACGCAGTTAAAATCTGGAAGAATAAAGCTATTAAAAGCGAGGCTGTTTCCAAGCAAGGAAAACAAAAATCAGGCTCCAGCAGGTGAAACAAAAACACAAGTTGGCAAGTTAGAAAAGAAGTACAAAGAGCAATTTGCAAAGGCACAGAAATTAATTTCTTCTGCCACATGAAGCAGTTACTCAGACTGCCCGAAGGGCTTATAGTCAAAGCATAAAAGGAGCTGGGGGGCAGGGTGGAAGTAAAAAGGAGAGACCCCAAAAAGAAAAGTTAATGTTAATATTTTGTTGTGTTTAACAGGGAAGAACTTTGGGAATTCCCAAGCCAAAAATTCTAATTTCAAAGAATTGTCTCAAACTGAAGTGCAAAGAGAAGAGGTTGCACATCCAACAAAAGTCTGAAGAGTAACAAATCACCAGAACTGGGCAGTCTCACTCAGAAGCCCTAAACATCACAAGGCAGAGCTACCTCCCTTATTAAACAGGATGCGTTAGCTCACTTAACCTTAGTTCCAGAAGACTGAAGGGAGGCTACTGCAACGCTGACCCGCAGAGATATGGGAACTGCAAACTGACAGAAGTATATCTCACAGCTCAGCAGGATGCTGTACGGAAGGACAGATGCAGACATGGATAAGTACAATTTATCAGGGAAGATCAGGCACACCTTTTGTGAAAATAACATCTCAAAAATATCCTGGGGTTCTTCACCCACTTTGACAGAGACATGAGGTGTGAGACCAAATGAAATCCGCACGAGTATCAGGAGACATTTGACAAGATGTCTCAAAGAGGCTAAACAGCAGGCTGAGGACTGAGATGCTGGTAGGGTGATTAACTCGTCAGCAAACAAAAGAAAAACGTCACGATGCCTGACTGGTCTCACAGCCCGAGTCACTAGCAGGGTCTTTGTGGGGGGATCTACGCTAGTCAACAAGTGATCCAGAAAAGTGAACAGGATGGCAAATTTGCTCATATACTAAGTTCCTCGAGGTTGCAAAGACAAGAAGCAGTTATGAAAAATCCCCAAAAGACCTTAGGAGACCAACTTGGCCACTGAACTGGCAGACAAAGTTATCTGGAGTTAACATGCACGATAATAAACATAGGGGGGGAAAGATTTCTAGCTTAAGGTATGAAGCACTGGGTTTTGAGACAACTGTTACCAGTCAGGAATGAGATGTTGGGGCAACAAAGCAACACTTACAAGACGTGTTACAAATCATGAGGAAATGGAGACAACATCTTTACATGCCAGTGGAACTCTGGTTCACCAGTATCTTCTGTACCATGTGCAGTTCTGGTCACCATCTCCACAGGGATACAGTAGAACTGGAAGAGACTCAAGAAAGGTGACAAGGACAACCACAGCTCCTTCCCAAGGAACTGCTGCACAGCCTAAACCTGAATCTGCTATCAGACCTTGCCCAACATGAAAAACTGTCTAGTTAAGAACACACAAACTGACTCAAAGAGGTGGTCCAGAAAGGGAAGAAAACATGGCAACTAGCCAGAAACATGGCTTCTGAGCATCAGTGTCATGCTGACACCAGCCAGGCCTAGCTGCCTGAAGCACAAACGCATCGGCCAGCACAGCAGCAGCAACGTGACGCACTCAGTTCGCTTCCCAAAGGATACTGTAGAGTTTTCGATCCTTGGACTCCGACCGCATGCGGCTCAGCTGCTGCTTATGACAGCGCAGGCTCCAGGGGTTATAGCTGATCTTTTCAGAGCTCAGACCACTGTTCCCATCCAACATCTGAAATGGAACATCTGAGTGGATGTGCATGTCCACCCTGGGACTCTTTGTCTCCTGGATGTTGCTGGTATAATGACAGAACAAAGTAGCCTGTTAGAATCCATATATTCTCCAGATACAGCAGTCATACAATTCCCTTGTGCAGTAACATCTCCGGTTCCTTCTCCTTCTGCACACCTCACACTATCCAAACCCACCAGCTTCTTACACAGCAAATCCTCGCTATCATCCCAGGATGTGGACCCATCCTCATTAACCTTGGGTTAATAACCAGATGGACTTAAGAGTGTTTGAATTTGCTTCACAGGTTTTGGTTCCACATCCAATTAACCTCCCAAAGGTTATCCTGCATCAGAAACACTTCACCTGCATGAGCTTGTCCTGAACTGGGCACAAGTCATGACTGTTTGCAGTGCCACAGTAAGACAACCTAGCAACTGTACGGAAGTGTAAGACACCCTAAACAAAAGGATGACCAAAGCTGAAAGGGTTAAGACATTTTCCACTTGTCACGTTGTGATTACACCCTCAAAACTTTTACCTTTCAGTGCTGTCACTGGCCAGGCCAGGTTTTTCCTCCTTGTGCTCAGTGCCGCTGCTTGATCTGTGAAGACTTCGACGCGAGTGCTTGCGTCGTGGCTGGTCCCTCTCTGGCATGTCATCCTGCTCCAAAGCCTCGTTCTCCACATAAGGATACGCTACCAGATTGATGTAGCCATCGCTGTCTCCCTCAAAACAGACAGACACTACACCTGCCAGAAAGAAGTGACATCAGTATGGTTTGTCAGGGGAGGAATACACAATTGCTAGCATCCACGTGTTCAACAGCACAGAGGAAAACACAGCTCATAGAGCAGCAAGAGAAATCCAGAGCAATGAAACAAGGTTTAAGATGGCACAAGGGAGAATCCAAACACTTTTAACACAGCACAGCGAGCACAGAGAAAACCTCCAGTGTCCTGCATCACTACTGGAGCAAACAGTCCACAACAGCGGTAACAGCTGTGCTAGCCACCCAAAACTGTGCACATGAGGCTCGTGGCCCTGAGTGCTCACACCTTGCTGAGCTGTGCTAACAGAAATGCAGCTGGAAGGCTGAGGGGGTGTGGTCGTTCCCCTCTGTTCAGTCCTGCAGCACCCCATAAAACAAGGGATGTCGGCAAACTGGAGAACATCCAGCAGAGTACTCCAAGATGCTGAGAGGTGCCAAAGCAAAAAATGTAAATAGACATTTAGTTAATTTGGGTTAGGTGTATGTCCTGCAGAAGTGTTTCTGCTGTAGACAAGAGCATCTCTGGCCAGGGAGGAGCTCCTCTCAGTTAGAGGAGCTCTGCAGCACCTCAGCTCTGAGGCTCGGGTAGCACCTGCTGCTTGTATCTGAAGTCAGCTACTCTCACAGAAAAAATAAAAAAAAGACCTGTGAGGTCCCAGGGCTTCCTAGTGATATAAACAGGAGGTCCTGGAAGTACACTACCTCAGCCAGGTGAAGGCAAACCCATCCATGTGTGTCCTGTCCAATTTTACCTTCTGTGGACTTGTGAAAAACACCGTTCTCCAAGAAAAGATACAGATCTTTCATGGCACCAGTTCTGAATATATCTAGCTGACCAGCCCTGAAGCACAACACCTGGCACTTTCAGGTAGTGTTGACATCATCTTAGGGATACCTCCAGCCCTGAAAATGAGGTGATCAACACACCTAACTTGCAATGACAAAATCTTTCATTCTTTTGCCACCAGCGTCAAATAGCTGCCAGGAAATCAGATAACTGTGCTGAACACAAAGATTCACCATAAAAAGTGACGAAACAAGTCTAAGAAGGCTCAGCACAAGTTCAGAGCAGTTCAGGACTGCACTGTGTCACTACGTAAATGCCCTTCCCAGTGCTCTGGCTGCCTGGACATGCTCCTCAGGCTGCCCCTGTGAATGGGCAATTATACAGTAATATGAGTGATCAGACAAGGAACATCATCCCTGACATTGTAACTCTGGGGACCAGCAGGAAACTGCACAAGAGCCTCAGATGAAATCCCATACCATGGTGCCTGCCCTCTGCCCTCAGGCAACCAGGAAGTATCACACTTCAAGACGACAGGCCTCTATCTGGGCTATCAGCTTCGTCAGTTTTAAAGTGATCTCCCAAGGAAAGCCCGATATCACATTGATTCCAGTAACCCCACAGGTTTCAGCTGGGAGTTCAGATGGGTCACCAGAGCACCATATGGACCCAAAGCGGCTCAAGGGTCTGTTGGAGAGGATATCTTTTGTTCACTGTCTGCACACAGACAGGCAGGTAAGCTGACACTGCTCTGAGACCTTCAGGCTGCAGCCAGATCAAACAGCAAGACCTTGAACAGATGGTGGTCCCAGCTGTCCGGGGAGCACAGGCCTTCCACACAGAGACAAAGAGGCAGAGGCAACATGAACACCAAGTCCCCCAGAAGGCTCCCAGCCAGCGTGATCGTCGCGAATACAAGCACATGGCCAAAAGCCTGTCGAGCTCCTGAAAGGTACAGGTGAGCTGCCGACCTCCTACAATGACACAGACCCTGGAAAATTCCATTCCTTCAAAGCAGCCGGGACAAGGCTTCACCTCAGCTCTGGAAAAGGAAGCTGCTGAAGCAGCAAGCGTTTCTGATAGGGGTCCATAAAAGAGCTGGGATGAGGAAGTAGTAAATTATAAGACTGGAATGCACAAGTGCTCAGTGTATGACCCAACTTCTTTTGCTCAAGGTCAAGGCAATAACTGTCAATTACTTGCTAGTAAAATTACTTTAGATACACATTCATAACCTTAAGCACCAGATTGCAACCGTAACGCTTTAGTTTGTCTAGGAGGAGGAGCACATGAAGCCTAGCATGCCAACAAACAAACAAAAAAGGCTTCCACCTTTCTAAAAAGCTCTTACCAAACTGCTAACCTGCAAAAGATAAAAGTAACAAAACAAAACAAGGCAAAGAGATAGCAACACATCGGCAGCTCCAGCAAAATGAGAGGAACTGCATTCTGAAACGACACCAGGCCTCACCTTTGTACTCAGGTGTGAACTCCTTCATTTCCGGGGGCAGGGATTCATAGAAGCGCTGCTCTCTGGTAATGAGTGGCTTGCAGACAGTGTGGTCATCGTAGCGCATCATGCTGCTGTGGCCGCCCACCTGGTGAATGAAAGGCTCCAGCAGGACCCCCCGGTCTCCGGATCGAGTGGCATTCTTGCCATGCTTGCCCACTTCCATGGTTTGACAAACACACATTGCGTTGGGCACCAGTTGAACTCCTGGAGCATGGGGAGAGCCACATGGGCTGGGAGATGCAGCTCAGCAGCAGTCAGGCAGCCACAAGGCAAAAATCCTGGCTGTCCGCTTCCTTACGATGACCTGAAAAAGCAAAAGAGATTCCTGTAAATGGAAGACCACTTCCATTCACTCCTCATCCCCTAGGAAAGTCTCTAGCATTTATTTATATCCACAGTTGCCTCTCTTCCCTTCTTTATTTACTTCCCATTTGCTCCAGCGTGCTCCTCACCATCTCTTTAACCTTGTAGGTAAACACACAGACTGGGAGGCGATCTCACATACAGTTTCTCCAACAGGGTTGACAAAAGACAGGGAAACAAGGAACTCTGAATATTCTGAGCCTCACATCTTTAGAAAATACTATTTCCTTCCTTCAGTTCATTTCGTCATTAAGGCAGCATGGTAATGAAGCGTAAACTGTAAGCTAAAGCACAAGTAAAGCCAAGCCCCCAACTGTCTGCCAGTAACGGTGACAGAGCTAACACAGGCAGAACATCCCAAGACTCTCAATCCCACTCCTTGTGCCTCTGCATTTTGAGGACATCAATGACTAAACTTGTTTTCACTTCCTACCATAACGCCATTTCCTCTTTTTCATATTCACTTCTCTTCAAGCTCTGACACAAAGGATTCTCAGAACAAGCCTGCTGCACTCATTCTGCCATTGTGCACTCACTACATTCTAAATGGCTTCCCCTCGGATCCTCTCCCTTATTGCTGAGCCCTTCAGGACAGCAGCTGTTTCCCAATGCTTCTACCTCCTCACACAGTAGGTCCGGGCTTTCTAGAGGTAGGCAAGAGGGATTGTTAAATCCAGCTGAGAGCAGAAGTGCTTTGGGGAAGACAGATGCTCTTTAAATGTTTGCCAACTTCCCAGCACAGCCACAGGATAATGGAAAAGTAAAACTATCCCAATTATCTCCAGATGCTTTGCCCTTTCCTAGCTGTCCCTGGGGCTGCTGGGGAAAACTCCACAGGATTTCCTCACAACAGGGAACAATTTGAAGTCTTTGGTACAAGAATGACACGGCGACTTCAGTCCCTGAACTCATCAAATTTCCCGTTTCTTAGCACAGTCACATCCAGGGGCAATAATTCAAGACTGAGGGGTCCTGCAGGCCTGAGCACGGCTCAGGCTGTTCCTCAACCGGCCACGGGATGTCCCTGCAGCCACACAGCCCAGCCAGACGGGGACATGCCAGGATCAGAAAGTTCCCTCTCCTCCCATTCAACAGTGGGAAAGATGGAGCTCAAGAGATCCTGAAACTAAGGGTGCCACTTTGTAACACGTTTAACCCAATCTAACACCAAAGGTCCCAGCAACAAAACACTTCTCTATCCTTGTCAGCACATTCCCTCGCACTGGATTTTGGGATAATGCGAGCGCACGTTCATTTGAGTTGAATCATCTCACTGATCCAAAAAACATTCCCTTTTGCGGTTAGATGACCACACAGCTACAGCCGGCGTAGAGGGAACGAGGGGAATATTCAGCTCGCTGGGGTGGGGGCTGGGGAGGAGAAGAAAACATCACGCTTCAGAAATGTGGAGCTGTCTCTAACCTCACGCAGAGCCTGAGTCATACCACAAAGACAAACGCACTGCAGATTTCTCTCCTCCCTCTTATTTGCTTTCCCAAGAAGACAATTCTAGCAGCAGAGGCTTGCCTATGTGTTGTTGTGGTTTTTTTAGCTGTTTAATGACACTTAATATCCAAGAAGAAGCAAGGTGCCAGCACCTGCAACAGATCAGCACTTCGCAGCTAAATGCTTTCCAGACTTGGATCTCCCCATGCTTATTCAGCATCGCCCTGGATTTGGTTTCTTTCATTTTGCCAGTGACTGAAGCTGAATTTTCAGTTGTTGCAAGCACGGGACAAGCTTTACTTTACACCTTCCTGTAGTTTAAACTTCACAGGACGGGGGAGATAAGAGATTGCTGTGTGATAGCGGCAGTTACCATACCCAGGAGACACGCACGTCACTTCCAGTTCTGGGACTGTTCCCAGCTTACGCTGAAATTTGAGCGCGAAGTGTCTCGGGGTCTATTTCACCAGTGACAGCAGGAAGTCCCAACATCCGCATCTGAGAGGAGGGAGATTATCTAAGCCTGCTCGTTAACCTCAGGCAGAGGTCACAAATAGCCAGGCAGACACACACACGCCCGCCAAGGCCCCGGCAGGCCGCTCTCACAGACGAGAGGCCACAGGAAGATTTTAGTCACCAGAGCAAGAGATGGAAACCCCTGGCCTACTTCAAGAAAGAAGGCTGCTGAAAGCCAAGCAGCAACTAGGAACATCCTACCTGAGTTGTTCTGAGGACAGCAGCAACCCACACCGGGGAGTCCCTCCAGCCTTCTCCGCTGCCTAGCCGAGAGATACCTGAGAGATGACTCGAGGTCCAAGGGTTCCAGGGAAAGTGATAATGAGGGCAGGCTGCAGCCTCCAAGAAGTGTCCCATACCGGCTGCCAAGTATCCAGCCACCCCCAGGAAAAGCACAGAAGGAGGAAACGGGCTTCACGCGCTGCTTTGGGGGCAGCCCTCTGCAGGCAGCTGCTCTGTTTTCCACCCGCAGAAGAGGAGCGGTGAGCATGCCATCAGCAATCCCTGCCTGTCGGTAAGGGCCACGCAGCAGCGGGGCAGAAAGTAACAGTATTTCTGCCAGGAGGATACCCTGCATTTCCTCAGAAAAAGCAACTAATAGCTTAATCTGTCTCCTCATTAATTCCTTGTGACCTCCAAGGGAGGTGCATCCATGAAGCTGCAGTGCAGGGACGCCGGTCCTCTGAGCTGTTAACCCTTCCACTAGAGGACAGCTCAACACGACAGGTTACAGGTGTGTACTCACACCCGCGAGGCAGTGACCGGCACGCAGAGAGCCTTCTGTGGGCACGATGCAAGACAAGGAGCTGGGCATCAGGTGAAGAGAGTCCAAACCCCCTTACAACTGCTCCACCTCTTCATCCACACCCCCTCAGGAAAGCAGAGGGATATCCAGTATTTTCCTGCACACAAGCGTGAGAAGTACTTGGAGGCCAGTAGCATTTCACCAAGTTTAAGAAGCAGCTATCCACAAGGCTTGAGAAAACTAAGATGTTCTATCACGCAGCTCAGCAATATTCTTCAGAGCAAAGGGTTATTACTAAACATGGACACTTCCACAAATAAAGACAGAAGAATCCCAGAAGCTTCAAACAACTATAAAGCAAAAAAACTATGTGATGGCCTAAATATTACTCATCCTTCCTCTGTTAAATAAAGGCACTGGTTCAACTATTTTAGCTGGCTCATAAAGTTCAGAGTCCTTCCAACTAGACTGAGATGTTGTTTGTAACCCCCACCACAGCGGGAGGGAGACCAGTTCAGCCAAGCACGTCTCTTGGTATTGTCCCACGCTGCGACTAGAGGTCAAACAACAGGAAGAGAGCAAGGCTGGTGTAGCAGCCCTCCTCTCAGAGGCGGTCGGGGGAACAGATCACCCACTAGGCTGCACTTTCAGGGGGGGAGGTTCACGAGAAGTTACTGATGACTGCACAAGGACACCCCACATCTGACGTTCCATTATCCTCCCCTCTTAAAATACCCTTGACTGGCAGAGGACTGGCCCTACATCATTTAAGTCTAGATGCATACCGACTCCAAATCTGAGCTGCATGCCTCATGTTTCAAACACTTCATCTTTAGCAGCACAGGCACAACGAGCAATAAGCTGCATTTTCTTGTACTGACAGAACCTTTCCAAAGAAAAATCAGGAAGGGCAGGTAACTCTGCTCTTCATAACCATGAAGGGGGTAAAGCCTCAGCTCCCGGTGGCATTGCCCTTCAGCACGTGCCACTCCTCAGTAACAAACAGCGCCATGCCCTCCAAGATCCTGCTGGAGCACTCAAACGTTACTGACCCATGGCTGAAATCTCCACGGCTTACGAGGCCACCACCAGAACGGGGGAAATAGCTCGCAGCAGCTGAGGGGAACCAGAGGGAGGGAAAAGCACCATGCACATCCCCATGCATGCGTGGGTATGGAAGAGCAGGGGCCAGAAAGGACGAGGCTGAGGCACTTATTCAGGGTTCCAGTTTTAAGCAATTTCAAACTGCAGGGCAAGACATCAGGTCCTGCAAAAACACACTAGCAAAGGTGCTCCACGTCCAACCTTAACTCACATCATGCTCCCAGTGCCAGTCCCCGTCCAGCTACACAAACGTCTGTGCTGATGCCAGGATGGAGGCAGCAGGATGATGGCACAGCTCCTGTGAGGTTACAGGTACCAGCAGAACACAGTCTGAGGGTATCAGCCCAGGAAAACAGTAGTGGGAAGAGCACGGATGGCTTCTCTGATGGTTAACTTCAGGTGACAGAGAAACTAGCCTCAGAAGTCACTGTGCACATGAGAGGTGATGGCAGAACTTCCCTGTGATGGGTGCAAGAACTACTGCAGGCAGCACATCAGGGTGCTGATGTTCCCACTCTTCACAAGCTGTCTTGTATGGGAATACTGGCAATGCTTCATGACTCACTAGTAAAGCTATTTTCTACCCAAATAAAGAGAACAAACATTTAAAACTGTGATGTATTACGCAACAAGAGAGCTGACTCTGACTGCATTAAGTACCATTGACTCGCCTTCATCACAAGCAGCTTGTACGTCCGTCTCTCCAAAATCACCTTGCTGCGGCTCCTAGGACTGCCCTCAGGACCTGCAGTGCTGAAGAGTAAGGACAAGGAGGAGCCCAAAGCTGGGCCAAAGGCGAGGGATAAACACTGACCTCCGGGTCATACTGACAAGTGTTAAGACTTCCCCTTAACAACTCCAAAGCAGTCAGGAGCAAAGAACAGAAATAAAAAATACCAGCACAGCAGGCAAGAGGACTAAAGCATCTGGCCAGTGGGTGCCTGATGACTGCTTCTTGAGAACTAGAGGTGGTCTTGCTGTCAAGGAGCAGCAGCAGCCACCACCCATGCTGAAAAGCATTGTCTTTTCAAGTGATGCTGGACTGGGTGACCCAACTTTTACAGAAGAAAACCCAGTCTAGGAAGGAACAGCCTCCCACTGTGCTGTGATCCAAGATCAGCTTCCCACAGCACAAAAATTGGCCCGCAGGCCTGATACATGTCAGCAGAAAACTGAGATGACTTCAAGGATCTCTGCACAGGTGCACAACCCTCCGAGAACCTGCAGCAACACTCAGGATGTAACCAGAAACATTCACATTCGGCTAGTCTGGCATCCTGGAAGCTACAATCCTTCCTGGTCTGCTCGAGTGCTTAGTTTTGGATGCTGAGCCTCCCCCGGATCTCGTTCAGTGCTTCAGCTACTACCAAATACAGCTCTTTTTGGGAGATGCTACCCTCACCCCGGTGAGCACGGCTCTACAGATTGAGGCCAGATAGCAGAACACTGTAACAACACATAAATCAAGAGCAGAACAAGTTTCAGGGAACACTGTTGCAGAAAGCCAGCTGAGGAAGAGCAGCACTTAACAGCGGAGCAGTGGGGGATACCCTGTGTTTCTGTCTTTCAGAGCTCTGAATGACAACTATTTGTGCCCTGCTCATATCCCATTAATCACAAAGCTTCATCACTTCTGCCAGTAGCCTGTGGAGTCCAAAAATGTTCTTTTTTGCTTCCTGAGAAAGGAGAGGAAGCCAAGCCTTTTCAGCTCCCCCTGAGGTCGAGCTATGCAGTCTGAACTACGGCTGGAATGCCTGAAGCACTCAGCAGAATGGGTGTACCTAGATCTGGGATTACAGAAGATTATTTCAGCTTCCTTTAGTTTAGAGGCCTGATCAGCAGGAACTGCAAAGGTCCTTTTACCGTTACCTACGCATAAAGCACAGCACACATCCAAGGAGCGATGAGGTGCTTGCTAGACACAAGGCACAGACACTACTTGTTTCCTCACACTAGCACACTACTGTGATTGCTTCTCTTTTTTTTTATTTTTCTCCCAAGAAGTCTTAGCACAGGGCAAGGAATTAGGAAACATCTGTGACAGTTTGCAACATTGGAGCAGGTGCTCTGCAACACTCTGTGAACACCTGTCACACTGCTGTCTGCAAGCAAGAGTAACCAGATCGAGGGGCTCAGATGGCCTCTTCCAGCTTGTGCTCCTGTTTGGCTGGATGCTGGAAAAGGTGGCAGTGCCGCAACGACATCAGGCCTGAGAGCAGGAAAGTACAGCACATAAGAGGGATGATATTAACTGATTTAACTCCCTTGCTGCTCTTCTTACCAGGCTTCCCCTTCTTCACCAGAGAGACGCAGCACATAGGTAGGAGGATGCAGGCTGCCCAGGGACCTGCCAGCCCTCCTCACTGCAATCCCTGCTGCTGCAGGGGGCAGGCTGGAGGAAGGGCCAGCCCCAGGCCGCTTATCTCCACTCCTTCCTCTCCAGTAGGCAGTGAGAGCTGAGCAAGAGGGAGCTGAGCTGCTGAACCCCGCTGCACCTCACTGCTAGCGCATCCTGCCTCAGCAGCACAGGGCGCCTTCCTGCTCTGTGCTCTGACACCAGCTACGGCCCAACCTCAGCTTCCAAAGCAGCAAGACCCAATCGAATACGTGCCTTAACAAATCGTTGCTTTATCAGTACCAGTCCAGAGCATTTTCTTTGTCCAGTATCAGCTTTGCATTTTATTGGAGGGATGAGAGCATTACAAACGCTTTCCAGAGAACGGTTAAGGAAGATCAGTGCTTATGAGGCCTTGTCAGTCAGCTTTCTGTGCATTCATTTCTGGCTTCTCTTCATCTCATTTACAGATACACAGGTTCATTTTAAACTACTCCAATGCAAACACTGCTGCTCAGCACAGCTACTCCAGTGGTCAGACAGTTGGAAAGGAACTTATTTTCAACCGTCACAAGCCACAAGAATCAACTTAACCCATCAAAGAAAAAAAGGATAAATAACACTTCTTGAAGGGGCTCGTAGCAGAAAACTTATGAGTGGGGTCAACAGCAGAAAACTCTGGTCCTTCCGTTCAAAGTTTGGAGGGGAATCAAAAGTACTCAGTCACATTGATCTCATTAAAGAGGCTTGGTTCAAAAACTAACTTGGAAAGAATTTGCAACTCAACTTCTAGTCTGAATAAGCAGAGGGAACAATTTCATGTCCTGCCTCAAAAAATCCTATGTTTAAAAGTTTTCACTAATGCTGGTAGCAAAGCATTCTTGCTCTTCAGTCACAAACCTTGTCCTCTTCCACAAGAATAAAGCTTAAATAAAGCAGTCACATCCCTAAGGAAGTCCTGAAGGACTACAGGATCCTCCTGGTAACTCCACCCAGGATCCTCTCCAGTAAAGGAAGAGAATGGAATAACTCTGCTGAGTTCAGCATGAAGAGTACGTTCAGAAACGAAGCGCTTTCACGTCAGCTACAGGTACCAAGTTCCACAGCCTCCACGGCATCAAAAAGTGAGAGCTGAGCAGGTGAACACACCGCAACAGCCTGCTGACACAACACCCACCAACACATGAGTCAGGCCTGGTGGTGCTTGTGCTGAACTAGAGGACAAACACCCTGCGCAGCAAACCACTGCTGGCAGAGAATCGGGAGGTGTGAGCTTGCAGTAACATGCACAGGGCTCAGCCAAGTGGGTGGCACTGGGGAGGAGCGCACAGGGCTCAGCCAAGTGGGTGGCACTGGGGAGGAGTGCTCCGTGCCAGAGGGGCTGCCCAATCAAACAGGTAAGAATTCACAGCAAGCAGGGGAGTTCAAAGTCTCAGGTTTGTGCCAGGATGGGGAAGAGAAATACTGACACCTTGTAAGCAAGCTCCCACCCCACCTTCTCCAGGTTAAAAGCATCCCAGAAGCCCCTGGAGGTGTCAAAGACAGAGCCGAGAAGTCAGTTCAGCCTAATCACCTACAGAGTAATGACTGGCTCCCGAGCTGAAAGATGCTGTCATCACACACTGTGCAAGCAGCTCCAGAGCTTGACCTCCCACTCACACCTCCACACAGACTCAACAAGTAGGAAGGGCTCTGCACCTTGGGCTGGTGTCCCTCGGGCTGCTAACGAGACACCTGGAAAGCTGGTGGGAAGATAGGGAAGGATCCTCCCAGCTTGTGCAAGAACACGAGAAAATTCCAGTGAGGGCACCCAAATCCAGATGAGTGTGGCAACAGTCAGTTTTCAGACTTAAGGTGTTTGACAGGAACCAAACCTAATGTTGATTTAATAGTTCTTACCTGCACACAAGGAAAGTGAAGCACAGAGGCTGAAGCGAGGATTCTGCAAGAGGAAAACAGTCAACCCTTGACTCAAGAGCGAGGCACACGTATGAACCACTTCCAGAACTATCTTACAAGAAATTCTGAGAAGAAAAAGAATGAAATTAGAAGTTAAACAAGAAGTTTCATATACCCACTCTTTATAAACTTAGTTTTTACTTTCAGAACATGTAAAAATATTGAATTGGGGGGCAAAAATGGGTGACAGCTAGTTTTCCATCTCTCTTGCTCTGAAATATCAGAGTCAGAAAACATGCAAAGGCTTGATCTGCACAAGCAAAAGGTGCATACTGATACTTATTCATCCACCACGTTCTCCCTAGTTTGATAAGACAGGACAGATTTTGGGGTGGAGACAATTGCTTGTTTTGGTTTCTCTTTAAAGCAATCCTCTACAATGAAACCAACTCAATCCAAATGCCTGGCTTCAAAAAAAAGAGAAATGATTTATGTTCAGACTTCTTTTGGTACCAACTGTGACAAATCAGTTTCTAATTCCTCCTTCAGCTACTTCTTCAGAGCATGGTTACACAGACAACCCTTTGACAGCTGCACCAGCACGAACAGTACTCTCCCACTCAACTCCGCTGCGCTGGTAGAACTGCTTGCAGCGAAACAAACCAGGGAACCGATTGAAGTTAAAAATAAACCAGCATTTTGTTTTGTTTTTAAGGATCACTTTTCAACTCAGGTCAGATCCACCATCTATTGTGCAGCTGTACAAACAGTTGTATCAGCACAAGGTGCCAGCACTGCTGATAGTTATCCCTGTGCCTAAAGCCAACATTTACATTCCCAGCTCAACTCTTATTTCACAGTTGCTGTAGAAGAGGATTACTTACTGAACTGAACACGTATTTTATTGCGGCTGTTCACAACTGCACAGAGGGTCTCTGAGACAAAATGAGGTCACACTGATGAGTATCCTACAAGTATGGCATGGATACCAAGTTCCCTTGAGCTGCTGCTTGTCCTAAGTTATATGTCATTTTGCAGCCTAAACACTGAAATAAATATAAAAACATGACTAAGAGTCACTGATGCGAATGAACAGCTTTGGGCCAAATTCTGAAAAAAAAAAAACTCACAGAAATTGCCTAACTATTAACTCTTGGTGATCTTCCATTCAAAAATAATAATAATAATTAAAAAAACCTTTCAAGCCTATGTGATGTGCAGATTCCCACTGTCTTCAGGACCGTGACATTCAAGGAGCAGGGAGTTGATCTGCAGCTTTACCAATCCTCAACCTGATTTTTGTACTTCCATGTAAGTCAAAGATGGAAAACCAAAATAAGCACTAGGCAATGATGAAATGCTAGCATACTTTATAAATGACCACAACAGAAAGACCGAAGGCTCTTTTCCCAAATTACCAGCTCAAATAATGCTTGCAACTAAACCAACTGAAAAACTGAAAATACTTCCCATTGGATGGCTGCTTAGCAACCTACTTGAAAGGTCTTCGTTCTCAGTTCTCTGCTTTCAGCTGGTGACAGGTACCCACATCAGACACATCACAGGCCATTATGTAAGGCTTTCTCATTGAAGAGACAACACAAAAGAATGAATAACTACTAAGATTTGACTTCTAGAGCAGGGTATGAGGCATGTTAATGAAACAGCTTCAAGAAACAGATTTCTACAGTTCCTGTTGTGTCTGCTCTAGAAGAGAAGAATCGGTCTCTAGGCTGTTCAGCAGCCTCACTTTGTAAAAGATGTCAAATCCATCCACGAGGAGACAGAAAACTAACAAAACCGGTATTTGGCAAATCTTGTTTTATTCCTTAACACGTATCTCGGTGTACAGCTCCACAGTGGCTTACGTAAAATCCAAGTCAGCATTCTTCAACCCCATCCTCTCTCCTGAGTCAGCAGTGGCACTCACCCGGATCCTGCTCAGAAACTAAGCTGGCAGAAAAGTTAAACCTGAGGAAGAAAATAGATGTTTTTGCCAGTGTGGCTTCCTGAACTGGTTTAATGCCAACGCTACTGAAAGGAAAGGGGAGAATCATCCAGCAGAGAGGCACACGGAGGAAAAGCGGTGCCAATGTTATTCAGCTTCAACTGTCCTGCAACCATGTGCTCAGAAGCCTCACCGTGACTTTAAAGAGACACGTTGCTGCTCCCAACAGAAAGGTCATTCAACACTTTCAACTCTCCCAGCAGCTCCTTTCTACTGGCACTCTTGCTGACAGTTAGATTAAGGTCCTGATCTGGTAGGAAACTAGGTGTGCAACATAGAAAACAAAACAAGAAGCTCCTTGTCCAAGCCAGCTAGGTCAGGTCTGGCCCAGCCCGACAAGGTCCTAATAAATCTGAACCACATGGTTGAACAGACCCAAGAGCATCAAAACACAGACAGGAAACCGACTAAACATAGGGGAAGAAAGGCTAAAGCTCAACTTCAAGTAACTGTGAAGCTGCACTCTTACTCATCACAGTCTTGCTGTGAAATTTTGCTTAAGTAACATCTATATAAAAACAAACTTTCGTACAAAAGATTTAAATTGCATATAAGAAAATGAACAGTTAATTCTTCACGCTAAGTTCTCCCAACACATCATTAACAGTCCCAACATCCTATTGCCTCAAAAATAAATCTGATTTATTTGTTGCCAGCATTACTTTCAGAGCAAGAGAGCTACTAAAATGTAGGTATATAGGTGAGTGAGAAACAGCCCGCTGTGTTTAATGAAGGCATGGCAAACAGCAGCAGCATGTGCAAGCAGCACTGAAGAGCAAAGCCAGGAGAATCAGTGACAACAACATTGATTCATGAACAACAAAAATTTCTTAGAAACTGCTGCCTGGGTTATGTCCGTCATACCCAGAGAGGGGACAGCTCTCCAGGTATGCTGCAGTGACGCTGAAGGTGACATGAAGCTGGAACTAGCAATTCATCCCCTACCTCGCCAAAAAGGGGTCTCGTGCTCTCAGAAGCACTCCAAAAGCTGTGTGCACATACCTCTTGTCTGCTGGAGACCTCACACTTCACCATTTGCTGCACACTGCGGTACCTTAATGCTACTGACATTATAGGTCATTATAGGCTCAAAAGAATTTCACTTATTCCTAAGGTATGTTTGACTTGAACCTGAAACCACTTCCACATGACCGACACCTGTTTTAGCTAGCTCTTGCTTGGCACTGTTCTTAACACCTACCTCTGGACACAGCCTTGATCAAACAGGGCATTCCTGGAAGACCAAGTTATACCTCACGGGTACTGCAAATTCAACTTGTGCAGGTCATCTTGCTGCCATTTAGAGGTCATTACACTGAAGTCCGGGCTACTTCCATACAATTCTCTCTTCCAAAATTCGGAACTAAAGCTGTGTCTCTCTCTTGAATACACAAGACAGTTTCTAGCACTACTGTAGTTGGACAACCTTGCACAAGAGTTAGTTTTTTTCAGAGAACAGCAGCATGTTCATGAGTAAGCACTAACATCTCCATAAATCACTACAATATCATAAATCATAAAGTAGGAAGTTTATCTTAATACATTCTTGACTGCTGACACTCAGTGATCAAACGCTGGAAGTATTTATCTCTAAGTAGCAAATATTAAAAGATTTTTAAACATTACAAAAATTTGGTAAAGACATCATTTAGGACTGCCTTTAGACACCTGACTTTCCCCACAGCTCTCCAAACAAGTAAAATACGCGTGTGACAAAATAAGGCTACGGTAAAGCTGCAGTGAAGCTGCAGAGCACTAAGCAGAAGCACGTGGTTACATGCAGATCAAGGCATGCCCTACGCATCTCGTGACTAACAGGCTAATACCTCCACAGAGCAAGCCTTCGTAACACCGTCACATAAGGTTATCAATCCACACACACACACGGCTGTCTTCTCATAGATGGTCTTCGCTTGTGCAAACCCAAGTTCTTACAAGCCATCAAACTTCTTGCAGGACTCATTGAGACCTACTTCCCACTGCAGTGCGATGAAGTATGAAAAAGGAAGAGAAACTGCTCACAAAGAGGTAAAGCTTCACACAGGGCTTGCTTCTCACCCCACAGAAGGTGATCTCTCAAGGTCTCTTTGATTCTCCCCTCCTTCAGGAGGATTACGAATCCTACCCTTGGGAGACCTCTGCTCAGCTACTCGTCTACCACTGGTATTCCACATCAACGCTGCTGATAAGAGCGAAGGGACAAGACACAATAAGAAAGATACTAGAGGAATTCGAGGCCGCTGCCTGAAGACACGGCTTTAAATGGAACCTCTAACGTGAGCAGGAAAAGCTACAGCCATCGGTGTTTGGGGGGATGCTGATTTGTGGCTGCCACACACCCAGCTGCAGGTCTGCCTAGTGCCTCCACACACACATGCTAATTCCGCTTATTTCCACATGCAGGCTGCAGACTATCATTGGAAGTGGATATTTTAATCAAGGAAAAATTAAAGAGCTTGGAATCATTATGACAAAAAAATAGGGGAAGACTAATGAATATAGTTCATAGCTTCCCACAGCTTACACACAGACTGCACAAACCAAAGGCAGTATCTCAGTGAGCACTAAGCCCAGGCGCATTTAAGTAAGTGGGGAGCAGTAATGCACTGCAAAACAACACAGTGGCACCTCAAATGGAAAACCAAGGGATGGACTGAATCAAATGCAGTTCATAAATCTTTGATTTTCATAGAGATCAGAAACAAAGGATTTCAGGACAATTTTTGCTCCATGTTTTTTTTTTTCAGCTTGCGACAAAACACCACTTGGACGTTTCTGAATATTGTCTATGCAGCAAGTCTTAGCCAATGATCAGGAAATTATTTCCCTATTATCATTAATAGTGCATGGTGCATGGACGTGAAGCACTACATGCTGCTGTGCAGGTGAACATAAACAGTTTTGCCTTCACAATGTAGTCCAAGTTAAAACATATTATGAATTCTTTAGTTATGAAAAATACAAGTTTTCATGAAGAGAAAACTTAACGGGTAGGAACACGTAAGTATACAGCATTGCTGGGAACAGAGATTTATGATGAGAACAAACACTTAAGAGGTAATCTCAATGGCTACAGTCCGTTCTGGTTTGGGACAAATGATTAAAATGTGCTCAGGAATAAGAGAAGCATGTGACAAACACAGCAGAAGAGCTTCTCAGATGCATCTGTAAGAACACTGAGGTTACTGAGGATTTGGCTGTTTTAGACCACACAGCGCAATAGCTAGGGTAAGCCAAGAGGTATGTGTTCTAACCAGTATGTAGAAGCTACACTGATAACCAAAACACAAAAGCCGTAAGGAATCAAACCTGTGAAGAAATACTACGGAAGTTATAAATGTAGAAGGGCTCAATTGTATTCCTTAAGTAATTTTGGTAAAACAGGATGACCAGCCGCCTTCTAAGAGACCAACAACTGAAAGACAAACTTAAGCAGCTTGTGGCAACCTTGGATTTTCATATCTGTTCTCAACTTGTGAATTATGATGCTTTTAAGTGGGAAAAACAACCGATAAAAAATTACAGTTGCTGCAGATAATTGATTTCCACAGAAAGTTCCCCAACTGGGACAAAACAGAACTTTTAATTGCTATTTTTAATTCTGCACCACCAAAAAAAAATCAAGACAAATGTTATGTAAGACCATTAACCTCTTTGTTCATAACCGGCACCTTAATTTAGCACTACCACATTAGATAGCATAATTTGAATTCTTAATGCCAAAGTGCAGCACCAGCTGCAGAGAGGCAGTAATGGCAATAACAGAGAAAAGAATCCCAAAGCAAGCACCACATAATGAATTTTGGAATTACAGTTCCTCAGACACAAGCAGATATTCCTCAGCCTGAGCAGCCCTAATGAAACAGTACTCTTCCAAGGCTGGGAGCCCTCAAAAGATCAAATGTTCCCTAGTGTTTACCCTGCAACTTCCACAAGATGTGAAATCCAGACCTTCGTGTCACGCTGAGTTTGAAGGGTGGGCTGCGGGTGACATCTCCTGTGATATCATACCCCATTTGCCACCCCCTGAACATAATGCCACAGGGAAAACCTTAAGGATAATGAAGAGAAATCAAAGGACAGGGTAGGTCTGGACTGGCAAATAGCTCCAGCTCACCTGCTGTACTGTAAGGGGGGTCAAACTCAAGGAAGCCGTAACCAGCTGAAAATTAAGTTACTTTACATTTTGAGCCTTTTATTTTTTTTTTAAGCAAGCTGGCCTCTCAGCATTCCACACACATCTTCCATGAGAGCTCACGCCAGCTTTGACTGGCTTAAGAGGAGTCCAGAAGAGCCATGTATTGTACACAACCGCAGTCCAGTGGTTATCACACGTATGCAGATGACCGATTAAAAAACAAGGCAAGGTACACTTGAAGAACGTTCGTATCAACCTCCCCACAAGCACTACAAAAAGACTGATTAATCTACACTGATAAGCAACAAGACTGATGAATTTCAGCCAGACAGACTTTTAAATACTGTCATCAATCCATCCTTATTGCATTGTACTAAAGAATGATGTTCAGGAGGAAAAGAAAGATTAAGAGCCTACTTCCAAAAGCTATCATCCTGCTGTGTTGAAGGAGCTCTCTGAGTTACCACTTCATCCTCCTCTGACTCCATTTACTCTTGCAGCATTCCCTGGTGTGCTTATATTCATACACCAGCCATCCAGACCATCGTGTCCCAACTCACAGGAATTTTGTGGGACTATCAGAGACACTGGAACAGACATTGTCCTGAGAGAAAGTAGCTGCTTCCACTGTTCAAAGACAGAAATGCAGCCTAACTTAGCTGAGTTTGTTCTGTCTGTATTCCAGGTTGTCAGAGAAACCACAGGTCTCTTTGCAGCATGTAAAACCAACTCACCGGAGAGTTGCATGGCCCCATTTCTAATGTGCTAGGCAAAAGCACCTCTCCCCCACTATTGGCGAGGCTGAGTAACTTTAACATGGGGAAGCCAACTCCATGAAGAGCAAGCCTAGGCCCTCCCAAAAAAAACTTCACGGAGAAACTTCTCAGCTTTAATTAAGAAGAATTTACGAAGTGGAATGAAGAACTAAGACTGTTATCCACACAGATGCAAAGCAGCCAAACTACTCTAGGTATAGAACGGACGAGGATTTCTGATGCCTCCATGTTCTCATGGTCTTTACATGCATAATATCTCAGTACAAGATATGTGGGAGTGGCAAGAGAAAACTCTTGAGGAAAAAAAAAAAAAATCAAGAGAAAACTGTTCTAATGCTCCCCGAGTGAAAGGGGAACCAGAGGACAAAACATTTGTAGCCAAGGTCACTGCTGCAGGTTTGTTGCATCTCTTCGTGCTCACTCACACCACCAACACAATGGCAATGCCTGCTATGTCTGAAAGCAAGCACAGAAACGTAACATAAAAACAAAAGTACATTTTTGTTGAACTCCAGAACTTCTAAGTCTTCCCTGCCCCCTTCTGGGAAGGAGGTGGATTTGAAAACTTTGATATCTATTTGCAAAGATAAAATTGTTTGCTTGGGCTAACAACCAAAAGAAAACCAGAAGGTACTTTTGCCCCAGGCAGGGCTCCTTTTAGCAAAGACACACGTATAATAATTAAGCACATCTCCTTCAGCAGAGACAGACTCAAGCTGGGTTTTTTCTACCCACACACTAAAGCCACAGAGAAACTCGTACCTGCCAGAACGTGGCCTGACAATCCACTACAGCCCAACTGTTATGACTAGGCCGATTCACCGCTCAGGTTGTGATGCAGACACGCAATGCAGACCCCCTGTCCTCTCCCCCCCCCCAATATCTCCACCCCTTCCCCAAAATGAAGGGCAAGATAGCAACTAAAGCAGAAGTTGCATGATATGCATTAACTGCTCATAAGCCTTCTCCACAAGTAACGGAAATTATACTCTATTAAGCTGCTGGCTGAGAGCTGACTTAAGCAAAAATCCTGTTGCAGTGACTTGCCAACGTTTATCTCGAGATCGTAATGCAAAAGACAAACAAACCTCATCGGGGCCAGTGGAGAAAAGTTCTCCCACCGGCTTCTTCCTCACACCACTAACAATGAAAATGTGTTACAATTTGTGCATTTTTGCATTTCACAGCACTAACGAAGAATTCGGCTTCCCCTTCACCTCCAGAGTACAGCCCTGCAATACGCTGCTGCTCAGAACACTTCCCCAGATAATCAAGCACTCTTCTTTTGTCCTGCTTTACCTGTGGGCTACTGAAAAAAGACAAGCAAAGACCCCACATCCTGCTTCCAGCCATGACAAAGCAAAGGGGCTTTCCAAAGCCATGGAGCAGAGTGACTGTTAAGCAGATGTCTAGGAGCTGGGAAGAGAAACATTTCTCATTTTGAAGAGAGAGATCCCGCAGTAGACATCCAGGAACTCTACCAATGAGCACACTGAAAACTACATGCTCTGTGCTCTCCTTCCCCATCGGAAATTCAATTGATAAGGAGCAGGCACTGACTCTTGTACTCAGGAAGCAGCACAAATGTTTTGTTTCCTAGGAACGAGGACAAAATCTAGATCCAAACCTAGCAAGTCTGAGAGTTCATCAAAGCCAGACACCAACTTGCCACAAAGAACTATCACAAGCAAGCTAATCTCTTCTTTAATGCCTTTCAAAAACCCACATTTAATTTGGCTTGCTTCAAACACTCTGTAAAGCAACTTTACAGTTATTATATGTTGTGGACTGTGACACCACTCTGATCCATCTCATCAGATCTCTACATTGCCTTTTCCTGAGCTGAGAATTAATTACGTGGAAAGGAACATCATTAGATAAAGGGATTCCCAGCAACTGGCTTCTTAAAGGGACTACAGGATTTCTGCCTTCTAGAAATCTGAAGCAATGCCCATTCAATACCGCTCATGCTTCTACAAGGAGGACAAGCTTAAGATCCAAATAAGTAAACACAACAATACTACACCCAACTTCTCACTCGTGTCCAGAAACAGATGTTTGTTTAGCCATGGCATGAGTCTCACCTCCTTTGCCTGTGGTCTTGCCACCACTAGACCACATCAGAGTAACATCCTGACCTGCAGAAGTTCTGCCAGAACTACAGATGATACACAAAGAGCACCTTTGAGCAAAAACAGATGAATGCCGTGACTTTAATACACTGTCTGACTAAGTTCCACCTATCCCTCCACGTAAAGAAAGGCAGGAACAGTAAGCTTCACAGCCTCACACCACCTAGAATTTCACTACCCAAGAAGACTTTAATCTGACATAGCCAGGCAGATATACCGAGGCATTTGTGCCATCAGAGTTGAGTTTAAGTGCTAAAAGGCAGGGAGGTCACTTGCATTAAAATTTTCTCTGTCTGACCGTGCAGGTAAGGCTGAACAAACATTTTGCTTCAGCTATGCCTCTAAGTTTCACCACACGGAAAAAGAGAACACTTCTATTCAGCAGGCCCCAAACTGCATTAAAACATTTAAAGCCAGGAGAAATAAAGCGATTCTTACACTTCTCCACTGTAGTTTAACCGATCAGAAAAGTGCCCAGCTGACTTGGTCAAGAGACTCTTCAGATAGCTATCAACTACATGAGGTGACCTAGACAAAGAAGCAAGATGCAATCAAAGAAAAGAACCAGGAACAGGTCACTGGTGTTGGTGCTTCACTGAAGGTTTCAGCAATCTTGGTCAAATCACTCAGCCCTGGTGTTCTTTAATCAATGGCAAAACAGCATTTCAAAAAGGAACAGCAGGATAGTCAAGAAAACTATCTGCATACTGTTTTGAAAATAGTGCAGTTTGGAGACCATTTTATTTTCCCCGAACCTCTTGCATTCCAATTCAACTTCATTTTACCTGATAGTTAACTTCTCTAGATCGCAATAATCGGTGTCACAATCTATCTAAACTTTGAGCGGAGTCTGTTCATACAGACCAAAATTAGGGCACTGCTGCTTTCAAGTGAATGCGGTGCTATGTCTGGCCAAAGACTCAAAGCCTTTAGCAACTTTTCTGCTCAAAATGGCATAAATGGAGAAGGGCAATCTAGAAGCATATCACTTCCACAGAAAGATTTAAGAGCATAAAAGCAGGATTATCCAAATTCACTTCTCCCTGGTAAACAAGTTCTTGTGCCCAAAGCACAAGGAACAGCTGTTATCTAGTACTCTCTTCTGCTAACGTAGTTCAAAGGCACTGACACTAAACAAAATCCGGGTCTTTAAGCAGCTGAGGAAGGTCGGGGAGGCAGACAAGTCCAGAGCAGCCAGATGCACTGTGCTCCAGACTACAATGCCTTTTAATGTCCAGGACACAGCTTAATTTATCATATGAGAAAAGTGACCTGCAGGTTGCTCTACGGATGCTGAGTAGATACACATTCTGGAATAAATATAACACGGTCTGCAAGGAGAGGTAAAATCTCTTTATTAGACCAACTGATAGAGGACTGGCACTTGCCTTTCCTCCCTTCCACCCTCCTCCCCCGCCTTAAAAAAAACACGTTGCTGGTTTTTAGAATTGAATGAATTCAATTGGAAAAGTTATACACTGGAGTCCTACTTTTCTACCTACTCACACGATCCTTTTTTCCTTGGAAGGAGTGCTGGTAGCTCATGTGCTAGTCACAATGACAAAAAAGCAGTCACACCACTGTCTCTCATCTCAATATCCAAAGCAAAACCAGATTTTAAAAGCGTGGTTCTACCACTGACTGTATCTACATTAAGGGATTCCACTTGCAGAGCTGCACTAGCAAGGATGAAGTGCTGATTAATGCAACTGTCCCAAGCATTTGTAGGAGAAATGACCTTATAAGCACATCATCGCATTGCAAACCTATGCCCCTTACTTGTCATCAGTTTAATTTTCCTAACCAAATGACCCTTTAGCTGATTTAGTTTGAAACTGGCCACAAGGCAAAAGAACACTCTCGCATTCCTAGTGACATTAAAAAAAATCCAATACGGCAAAATATATATAACATACAACTCAGGGTCACGAAAGGGCTCATTTTGTTCTTCTCTTGCCCTTCCAGTGATTAGAGTAGTCTGCAAGACACTCAACCGCTCATACTGAAAATCTAAAGTAACTCTGGTGTTGTTCTGTGGCTTGCAGTATGCTCTGGAAGATGAAGGAGAAAGAGTTAACACAGATGCCCCCAGCCACTCAAATGAAAATGAGAGGCAATCTGAACCTGAGGCTATTTTCTCAGAAGATATATGAATTGGACAGCTAGTTGCAGCTCCAAGCTTGGCAAGATGCTATGCGTTTTGAAGGGCAAAAAACAAAACCTGGCATTTAAAATGTCTGCAAGATCATTTTACCAGACCAGGATCCAGCACTGCCATCCTTTGGTGCTTTCTCCTAGCAAGCCTCAGACTTCTTGTGAGCTCAACATAACACGGGCTTTGCAAAAAGCAATACTGAAGGCAAAGGGTGCTCCTAGATGCCAAAGCAACAGTCCGTGAACACAGCCCACCCTACTGTATTTTTAAGCTCCTTCCAAAGGGAAGAGCCTTTTAATACTCCATTAAAGTCTTCATTATTTCTCTTCTTATTCCATATGCCAACACCAGACAGCAGGCCTCAGAGCACTCTACCACAGCAGCCAGTTCTATGCTGAAGGCTGGAAACACAGAACTTCTCCTTTTCAACAGAAGTGAAGAATCAGATGAAGCCTATATTTAACTTCCTATTCACTGCAGCTTTTGCAAACAAGTTCTTATAAACACACTACGGGTCAAACTTCCAGTATCTTATCTAGATGTTAAGCTGCTTAAGCAGAGCTTGAAGCTCTCTCCAACGAGAATGCCAATTACAACTGAGGTCACTGACTAAGTAACAGAGTTCTAAAGTCAAAACAAAAAGTCGTTTGTTAAACCTGATCTAACATCAGATTATCCGCGTCCATGAGGTGTGACATCTGCATGTGTACACAAATTATTTTTACCCCATGTGCTAAAAGGGCACAACACATCCATTTTGAGAACACAGACTGTGGCAAGTTCACTTTTAATAGCAGGTCTGTCCCAAATGTATAACAACCACCTTGATTTTTCACACCTTAGATTCCTCTAAAGCTACCAGAATACCATGTTGCAGCTTCAGCTAAGCACCAGGCTGCCAAATCAGGTGTCTCACAGCCAGCTGGGTTACTGGGGCTACAGTAAGTCACAGGCCATATGTAGCTAGGGAAAGCAAATTTACTTTTTCTTCTCCAGTTCAATAGTATGATAACAGCTGTCAGAAGTGTAGCCTCTCAGAATGAAAGACGTAAGCTAATAAGCACTATGGGTAAAACAATAACAGTTCTAAGATAGTAAGGAAACTGCAAATGGAAGCAATTCTGGAACAACAAACTGCTTTCTGCTCACAAAAGAGTCGAGCTGCCCAACTCACTACTGCATGACGCTGCTTACCAGAATTTCTTAAAGGTACTGAATTTTCTTTTGGTTGTCATATCACAATAGGATGAAGGAAAAGAAACAGTCTGGAAACGTTTCACAATCTAAATTGTAACCTGTAATTGCTAGGTTTTAGGAAAACAGCGGTGCATAAAGAGATTGATTTACTTCTGCCTGGTGAATGATAGATCTAGTACCCTTAATAATTTTAACAAAGAACATTTGGGTCAAGCTGCATTATCAGAAATCATTTTTCTAAGACTTCCATATTACGCAAGCCAAACCAGCAACAGTTTCTCTTTATTCTCAACTGCTGAAACACACCGAAGTTTCAGTCCTACAAATGCTACAAACTAACAAACAGGCTAACAAACAGACCAGGGTAACAAAGATGCATTTGATCTCATGTAACTAGAATAAAGAATAAATAAAAGAGCAGATTTCCAGAGGAAAAAAAAAAAGAACCCGAGTGCTGATACTACACAAAAAAAAAAATAGAAGCACGCACAGCATCTGAAGAATAAAAGAGTAGAACCTATTTGGAACCAGTGCTACCTGTTCTGCCTGGCAGACAGTGTTAGCCATTTTCTCTCAGTTCTATAAAAATAGACGATATTTAAAACACTCCTGATAACACTTATTATTCAGATTTAGCTTACCTTCAAATTTTAGTAAGTGTACTCAGGCCAGTGCTTGTGATAAGAACTGCAAAAAACTAAGACTTCATTACATAAAGAAGATTTGTACCCAACCAAAGAAAATGCCACTTGGGCAGCTTAAAACAAACAAATAAATCCACTGACAAGACTCAGTCCAAACAGGAAATAAAGCAAACCATTCCAATATTTTCAAAAGTAACTACCCACAATTATCTTGCATACAGTCACGCTTCAAAAATAGGCAAAAATCTGTATAGTCATGATTAACCCAGTGTGGGTTCTTGTTTTCTTCAGCAACTTAACTCCACAACAAACTACAAAAAAAAATGGAAGTGTTTTAATACAAACTGATCGTTCAGACTGCCTTAACAATCCTTTTGAGTCAGACTTAATCTGAGGATAAAGAAGGTCTTTTTTATTTCCCACCTGTGTTTTGCTTGAGAGTCAATCCCCTTGAATCTGACAGGTATGCCTCCTCAGGCTTGCTAACGCAGCTTTACCCATAGAGCAGAGTTTGGAGGAAAAGTCAAGTATTCCTTCCACTAGGCAGCAGTAAACACTTTGAGGACCTTCCAAAGCTCCAGAACTTGGTTAGTTTTGCTTACAATTCACAACACCGCTGCGAGTACCACAGGGGCGCAGTTACACTTGATGTTCCACAATGGCTCCAGCGTCTCCATGGAAGTTACTCCTTGGTTTGATTCTGTCACTACGACACAGGGCTACGTAGTCCCCTAGGCTTCTCTCCCATACCCTTCCTGCTTTAAATAACTCACTAACATCCGCATACTCTGGTGTGCTGATTTTGGTGGTCAAAGCTGGTTATCGCTTATAGTTAGCTGTAATGAGATCACAGCTGCCCTCCCCACGCAAGTTTAGGCTGCTTACACAGTACTGTCAAAGGATGTAGAACAAACAGCCAGCCCTATCTTCGTGTGCCTGTCTGATGTTTCTAAATTCACTTCTAAAGTGCTTGGCAACATTTCAATACCAACAGTGGACAACTAACCTGAATTAAGGCTGAGGCATTAATTTTTTTAATTTGCCAACAGTTTAAAAAAGGGAAAAATGCAGCTCAGCATACAACCACGTGGAGGAAAAAAAAAAAAAAGGAAAAAAGAGCACCACCACAGCAGAAGAATATGAGCTATACAATATTTCAGCTTGGAATCAGCACTTGAATCTGACACAAGTCAACTGTGACAAAGACACAGGAGGAACCCCTGCAGAGAAGACACTGTACCACTCCTCTCCCTCTGCCCCAAGAAGGCAGCTGTGGAGCTTGGCACTTTTGATTGTTACCCACTGCAAATTAGCAAAGACTTAGATCCACAGGGATCTAAACATGGTCCTCCCCACCAAAGAAGTGATCTGTGCAACACAACCACTATCTTTCTTCAGAAAATGAAAACATTCAAGTCTGTTTGGCAGACAAATGCTTATACCACAGTTACTACTCCTGAGTCATAGCTTTGATGATAAAGAATCGGTGGAAAACAGCAGGTATACTAGAGCTTCTTCCAAACTCTAAAGACTCAGAAGAGCACAAAGCAACCTTTCAGCCTGGAAGACTCGCAAGCCATACTATTGTCATTCACCAAACTGAACTCAAAACAGAAAGAAAAAAAAGACAGCGATCAAGTTCTGAAATTACCGTAAGGAAACTGCAGCAATTCAGGCACCTAAATGACCAGAATTGCTAAAGCATACTAGAGTTGTCCTCCAAATCCTGGCGGCTTAGCTCTTATAAAGAATTGACATTGATTTGATTAAAAGTTAACAAATGTAAGACAGGACTAAGCTTTTCACTATGGTTTATTGCATTTACCTGGGCGTTCCTGTAGTTTCCTCTGAAGACGAGAGCATACTTCCTACAAACCATATACTTGAAGGATAAAATTATGAAATGAGAGGTAAAAAGCAAGCAGCTAAGTTCGCTTTGCATCAGAATTTCACATAGTTGTATTTGTATTTGGGGCAAAACAGAGAAGTTACCTTAGCGATGTCACCCAAGCTCTCTCTGTTGAACAGCCACTGGAATATGGAGCCAACTTCTCACAATCAAGAGGGAACAGGATGCCAGAAGCAAGTCAGCCTGCAAGATATTGTACGGAAACGAGTTAGCAAGAACTAACTTTGCTTTTGTTTAGACCTTTACCTGCTTCATCAGTTCAGAATGTTTGAGACCACCCCTTCTCTCAAGGCTGGGACCAGAGCTCACAGCGAGCGCCTCTCAGGACACAAATACTCCCACAGACTTGCCAGGGCTCTGACAGGCTCTTACAAATGTCTGGGGACTGCTGATCCCAAATGCCTCCTCCATCCCTCAGCTGAAAATGGCCAAGCAGCAGGTAGGGCAGAAGGGGGGTGCGTGTCTGCTCTTTTCCTGGCCTGGTTGACAAGACAGCACGCTGACGGATGTTAATGAAGAAAGGTTGAAGCACAGCATGTTAAACTGCAGCAGCTGAGCAGACACTGTTGCAGCTCCTAATACCGGGGAGGTAACTTTTGGCAAAGCAGCAGTACGGCTGGTAGAGGAGATAGCCATTCTAACTACAAAAGCTAAATCAGAGACAGCTTATCTGCCAGAGCTCTTAACTACACGCAGCAACGTCCTGCCAGGATACGCATATTAAGTCTCATAACCTTTTTTACTGCTTTTATCAGATTTGGTTGGCACCAATTGTCTACTAATATAATCATGGCAGTTACACCCGTGTTATTTTTAAACAAAAAAAGATGCACCAAAGTCATCAGTACTGGGGACATCATTATACAGATAGAGAAGCATCCTGTAATGGCAAAGCTTATTCCCTTTCTCTAAAGGCAGGGGATAAAATCCTTTCTTTGTGAAGGAAACTGGCCACGTAATGACAGGGGTTATGCAAAGTAAAGGAAACCTTAAAGACGCCTACCTTTTATACACAGCTAACACCACTGACAATGCCTATAGAAATTAATGAAGGCAAATAACTTGCACCTCAGTGCTATCTGCTGGGCAGTTAGCACCTGATGAGGGCTGTGCAGGAAGCACAAGCACCCCAGCATGTCAATTAAGAGAACTGCACCCCTCAGAAAGTACATCTGCACAAACAGCACACTGGGAAAGCCAAAAATAACAGCTGCTGCCACATCGGAACAGCACAAGCACTGCGTACAAGCAATGCCTGCAAAACAGAAACTAAGCCGCCATGCAGTCACTTCTTCTTCCTCCCCCCCCACCCTTATGACAGCACCAACAAACCTGAGATTAAACACTCGGCAGCATCCTGCTCTGCATTCCTGCCACAGCAGGAATATAAAGGGAACGCTGCCAGCTGCTCCTCCGTGTGTCTGAGGGGTTCCTTCAGTTAGCAGTGAGGAACGCAAACACTTGACACGATTCTTGCAGAGGTTTCTGTCGCATTTTCTTTTTCACTCGTTCTCCGAACTCACCCATTTCAGAGCTCACTAGGGACCCCTTGCATTTAGCAGCCTGGTTTTTGATACTTCTCAAAGTCGGCAACAACAGCCGTTGTTTGTAGGCAAGTCACATTACACAGCACAGAGCAAGGGCTCTGCCGAGCTGCCACGCACAACTCTGCGAGCTGAAGCCTACATCCTGCCCTGCACTGCTACTGGTGGGGTGACGCTGTCAAAAGTAAGAGGAAGAAACAGGCAGGCTGCAGTTTTCTGTCAACACTAACTCGCAGCCTTCCAGGACTATAAACCCCAGCACCAACGCTGAACTTCGATGCTCATGTCTCAAACATGTTACGAGCTACCTCACGATGGGCAGATTTGTGCAATCTAATGGCAGCAAGCGAAGTGCCAAGGTTACAGTGCGATGCCTGAGTAACGGCCCCAAAAAAGCCTTTGTCACATTTCCTATGGCTTCAACCACAGATGAGAGAAACACACCTCCTTCTAAAGTAAAGGCTGTGGATAGTCAGCTTCAAACTTAACACCCACATCTCTTACTCTGAGGGAAACCACAAGACAGTTTACACCTCATAACCCACTGTGCCACTCAAAACTCACCAGATCCACAGCAACCTTTAGAAACAGAGGAATCTACTAAAAACTGAAATCTAAAAAGACGAGATCGACATCTGTGCAAGCAGCTGATGATCCACTAAACCAAGAGACTGTATCCCGTAAGCAGATGGTCAACAGACAGCTCCCAGCCTGGCCAGGACTCATCACCTCGCGCTAGTCAAGCTCCACAAGGTCACATTTTCAGAGTTTGATAAATGAACAAGCTCCGTGGGGGAGGGAGGGAACGAGAGAAGAAAAAAATCTAGGGAGCTTAGAGTGGACAAGAATAGCATGCAACTGCATGATTAAGAACAAATTGTAATGCTTGTTCAGCAGGCTAATTAACTGATTATGGCTGCCTGTACAACTCCAGCCTGGGCATTTTTTGACCTCTGAATGCTTGCTATTTTAACCTTGACTTCCCAATATCAGCAACAATACCGAGTAACCTGCAAGCCTGTTGGCACGACCTGTGCAGCCTACCACACAGGGGATGCCCCAAAGGGCATCCAGTTTTGATTTGGCTTTCTAGAATATTTGACCAGAAGGACATGCCCAGTACAGCCATTCTTATGATGAAGTACACAAATACTCAAAAAAGCAGCAGGAAAGAAGCATGAGCGCTACAGTGACATTTCTCCTACTCACTAAATCCTTTAAACATCTGTGTCTGTATGTATTTATGTATGTTTGTGTGTCTACGTGAACATCGTTGCAGCATTCCAGAGTCACTGTGCATAACACCGAGCAAGAATAAGGCTCGGCTCCACCACCAGCCACTCGTTCCCACCATCATCTCACCGCCATCAAGGACATTTACACACGCACAGCTGGAGGAAAGTGGGGAGGGGAGTTTGTCTTCAGCTTGATCAGCTCCCTGGTCAAACTGGTAAGGCAGGGAACTCAGATTTCCACCGGCACAAACACGCCAGCTGGCACAAGGGAGAGGGCAAGACCCTCCCGGTGGCCGGGGTCTATACTTACATGAGCTTAAAGTGACTGCGGAGCTACACGCAGAAGGTGCTGCAACTGAAACTCTCGGTGACCGGACGCAGATCCCAGTAACTCCCCCTTTCTCTTTTCAACAGTGAATCGTGCTCACTCGCTCTTTTTTCTATGTAAGAAACATGCAAAACTACCATCAGGGACCTGCTGGAGAACTACAGGACAAGCTATCCCAGGAGAAGCGCACACAGTGCTCAGAAGAGGACAACACCCTTCCCACCCATCGTCTTCAGATTCCTGCTGGAGTCAAACACATTCAACTTTTGCCTCAAAGAGCCCAAGATCCCTTCCCCTGCCCTCCCAAAAGTCCTTATTAGAGGGGAAACTGAGGCTCTGCCATGAAAAGGACACTTCCAGTTCTAATCGGGATGGCACAGGTTGTTGAGCTAGACAGCTAGAAACAGTTGTGCTGAAAGAGCTAGGGAGCAAAGAAAACACTTCTTAATGCTATCAGATGAAAATTCAGCCGTAGGACACCTCAAAGGGAGGGAAAATAAGAGTTTTACGTGGCTGAAGCATCAACCCAATGTCATTGTGGTATGTAAGAGTTGATACTTAATCTTTTCAAAGCCTACCACATTACTTCCAGCACTGGTATCAAGCACTTCCCTTAGGGCAGTGCTACACGAACCCAACCACAGAAAAATACTTCTCACCCTCAATGACGAGGAACTGTTACGTAGGATTAAGATGTCCCTAATAGATCTGTTGAGGGTTATGGTGACGACACCTAATACATGATGCATCTAAACTTCTTACCAGCTTCCGTCAGATTTTCTGGCAAGGAGGAATTACAGTCCTAGTTCGGTGACATATAACAAGCACACAGTATTTGTCTCCCTTGAAAACCTGATCATAAGCACACAGATCAGTTGTCAGCCGCACGTGGTAGTTTACTAGAAAAAGACTTTGCACGAGATGTTGTAGTACACTACTTTGTGAGACACTGACCCATTACCTTTACAAAAAAATCAGTCAACTGACCCCAGAAATATTACTTCAAGAATAAATAAAGACCCATGCCCACACCACTAAGGCACCAGTTAGTGCTTTGTTAGCGAAGGTCAATCTTTAGATTCATCACAGGAGGGCTTTAAATACCAAGGTAAGGCAGATAAATCTGAGGGGAAGAAAGCAGAAACACAGCAAGACAGGCAGCACGCTGCTAGAAAGAAAAAAAGAGGCCTTGCTGATTCAGAGCTTTAAGATGGAGGGACACCGAGCCTAGCATCAGTGTAAGTTCACAGCAACAGAAAACCAAACAACACTCGGTACCACCCCTCCCAACTCAAGTCCCGCTCAGAAACACGGGGGCAGGCTGTGGGTTACACTCCAGGTCCGCAGACCCACAAGCACACGTGTCTCCAGGGACGCTGAGCTTGCACCTTCCGGCAAGCCCAGGTGCGGGCAGCTCTGCCCCGGCCAGCAGGGCGCCGGACGAGCCCCCAGCCCCGCAGCTTCCTCACCATCACGGCTTCATGTTACCAGCGCGGCTCGCCGGGCTCCTTCCTGCACGCAGCCTCTGGGGAGAGAAGGGCACAAAGGGAGGGATGCTCGCTCTGCGCGCCGGGCACGGCTCCCCGCCTCGGGGGGCTCCCGGGGGGCTCCCCGCGGGCCCCGCTCCCAACGGTCGCCGCACGGGGACGCGCCTGGGTAGCCCCCCCCTTCACGGGACCGCGCCTGGACCCGCCTCATCCCTCACGGGACCGCGCCTGGACCCCCCCCCCCCGTCCCTCACGCAACCCCCCCCGTCCCTCACGCAACCCCCCCGTCCCTCACGGGCCCACGGGCCCCCGAGCCCCCGGGCCCCCGGCCCCGGACCCTCACGCCCTCCCGGCCCCCCAGCCCTCACGGGGCCGCGCCCGCTCCTCGCCTCCCTCCCCTCAGGGCACCACAACCGGCCCCGGCCATCCCCCGGTCCCCGCGGCTCACCGGGGCGGCTCCGCCTGCCCGCCCGGGGGCTGCTGACCCCGCGCCCCCCCACCGCCGCCGCTGCCGCCCTCGGTTCCAATCAACAACAAGATGGCGGCCGCCGGCGGGGCGGGGCCCGGGGCTGGCCGTCATAGCAACCGCGCCGTCCAACGCCCGCCCCGCCGCTCCTCGCGCCAATCGCGAGCCGAGACCCTCCCTCCGGAGGGGGGCCGCGGCAGCTCGATAGGTCGAAGCCGCCGTCACTCCGGCCGGCAGCCGCCCCGCCCCTTTTTGTGTGCCGACCGCCTTCGGAGGGTCGCGCACGTTAGGCACACGTGACGCCGCCCGATGCCCCGCCCCCCCCCGCGGGGCGCGCCGTCCCATTGGCCGCCCGCCGGGGGGGCGCTGGGCCAATGGGCGCGGCGCTGCCTGAGGCGCGCGGCCGGTAGCGGACGCCCCCCCCCCGCCCGCGTGGGGCGGGGCCCCCCCCCCCCCCCCCCGAAGCCCCGGGGCCTCCTCCCCGCCTCGCTCCCGGCCTCGGCGCCGGGGCGGCCGCAGAGGGTCGGTGGCCGCGGCCTCCCCTCGTAACGGCCGTCTCCGGGAGGCGCCGGGGAGCGGCCCCGTGTGGGAGCCTCCACAGGCTTCGCCTGCCCGGACCGATTAAGGGCCCCACGTGCTAATCACTCACTGCCCGGACTAACGAAGCGACCCACGGCGCCTCACCTCAGCCAGCGCCCCCGGCTGCTGCCCCCCTGCACGGAGCCCTGCCACGGCCGCCACAGGCAGGCGTAGGGCAGGGCCCAGGTCCCGCGGGGACCGGGCCCGTGACCCCCACTGCCGGGCGAGCAGCACGGCCGGCGGCAGGACATCCCGCCCCGCAGCAGCCACGACGGCACGGGGCAGCTCTGCCAGCATTTATTGGCCCGGTGCCGGTTGAGCCCCGTGTGTGGGGCCGGGGGCCGGGGGCCAGGCGGGCTCCCTGCCGGGTGCTGGGCGCTCCCTTGCTGCGGCTCAGGTCCGGCGGTGTGCCCCGGGGAGGCCGTGGGAGAGCCACTCGCTGAAACGCAGCCGGAGCTCAGCCGGTGCCCGCCGGGTGCTGCCCCCACACCCAGCCCGCACGACGGGGACGGTGCTCACGGGGGTCCTGGACATGGCTGTCAGATGGCTCCTGCGTGGAGCCGGCCCTGCTCCTCCCAGCCCTCGCTCCGCTCAGCCACGTCCCGGGAGCTGCTGGGGGAGAAGGGAGGGCACGCTGTCACCCGCCGAGTGTCCCCAGCCTGGCCAAGCAGAGGCTGTGTCTCTGCTCCAGCCGCCGTGCATCGCGGGGCTGGAGGTGGCCGTTGTTCCCGAGGGCTGGCGTGCTTCCTCCACGCCATGCAGGTGCCCGGCGCAGGCAGGGCCGGCCCCAGTGACCCCTCAGGCTTTCCTTCCGCAGCCCCTCACCCCTTGTCATCCCTTCCTCCAAGGAAGCCCCACGCTGTGCCGTGCCACCCCCCGGCTGCCTGCTCCAGGCTGGCCACCAGCATGGCTGTCCCCTGGCAAAATCGCCATCCTTGTGCTGAAGGGTCAGAGCTGCGCCCTCACCCTTGGGCAAAGGCAACCCACCGACCACAGCCAAATGTGGGGGACGTTAAACACCCCTCCGATGCCACATCCCCCTGCCTGGCCGCAGGGACGCTGCAGGAGCCAGTGCCGCCACCCTGGCCGCGTGGCACCCACCTCTCGCCCAGGAGCTGCTTGCCAGGGGCTCGGCTGCTGCGGGAGGAGCAGAAAGCGGCAGTGAGCCCCGGCCTCGCCGTGCCGCGCCGTGCCACGGGCTGGGGCTCACCTGCACACGAGGCTCCGAGCCAGGCAGCTCAGGCTGGCCAGGAGCAGGACGCCGGACACGGTCAGCACGGCCACAAACCAGGCCGGCGGGCGCCACGCCGCCTCCGTCTGCACGACCACCAGCGGCTTCTTCCGCAGCGTCTGCAAATTCTGGGGGTGAGGGGGGGCCGGGGGCCGTTCCCGGACTGGCTGGCCAAGGGGCACCGCTCACCGTGTGCCGGGCGGCGGTGCTGGGCAGCACCGTGGTGCTGCGGGGGGTGACGTGCACCACCAGCGCCAGCACTGTGCTGCGGCGGGGGGCCCCGTGGCCGCCCCACACCTCCACCAGCAGCACAAAGCTGCGGGGTTCGGCTGGGCCGCCGGGGACGTAGGAGAGGGCGCTCCCATCCAGCCGAAAGCGTCCATCCTCGTTGCCTGTGCCAGAGGGTGTGCTCAGCGCCACGGCCGAGGTGAGGGGACGGGGCTGGCGCCGCAGCTGGGCCGCTCCTCACCTCCCACGATGGCGTAGGACAGCGCGGTGGTGTCGAGGTCACCCCGGCACGCCAGCTGGGTGACAGGCTGGCGGCTGCCTCTCCCGGCCGAGATCCACAGCTCCTGCACCTCGGGGGCGCACCGTGGCTCCGGCACGGCCTGCGGGGAGCGGAGGTGGCCCTGCTCCGTCCCGCCTGGCTCCCGGGAGAGACGCGCAGCCCGGAGCCCACCCTGGGGCGGACGCGGCACGGAGCTCACACCTGCAGGCGCACAGCCACGTTGCACAGACGGCTCCGCCGGTTTGCCGGGTCCAGGTCGTTGCGGGTGTCCGTCAGCCGCACCGGCAGCCGGTAGCTCATGCGGGGCACGGAGCCGAGGGGACCCACCACGCGGATCTCGCCTGCGGGGTGGCATCAGCGCTGGGCACCTGCGGGTGCTGGGGGGGGCACAGGGGCTGGGGACGGGTGCTCACCGCTGTGCGTGCCGATGGAGAAGGGCTGCGCGGGGCCAGAGCCCCCCTCAAGGCTGTACTCAAGGCTGTCCGGCGGGTGGTCGCGGTCGGTGCCATTCACGTACCCCACGACGCTGCCGAAAGGCGCCGTCTCCAGCACAGTGAAGGTAAGGCCTCGGGGGCACTCCGGTGGGAATTCGTTGACGGGGGTCACGGTCACGAGCACAGGCACACGGGCTGCGCGGCACACGGCGGCTCAGCCGCGCTGGCACCGTCCCACAACCCCCCCCTGCTGGGCACGCTCCGCCGGGTGACAAGGGGACAGTGCCACCAGCTGTGTGCCTCCGGGGGAAGCCTCACTGGGGCCACAGGAGAGGAGCGCTTCCTCCGCTCTCTGTTGTTTGCGGTGTCCAAAAGGGGCTTTGCCCACCCTACTCTGACCTCCCTCGGGGCACAGGGGACGTGGGCACTCACTGCTCCGCGGGGGCTGTCCCCCGGCTGTCACCACGACGGTGGCCGTCAGCTGGAAGCCCAGAGCAGCCATTGCCTGCGAGTCGTAGTCCAGGGTGGTGTTGACCTGCCAAGACACGATGTCCCGTAGGGCTGGGTGTCCCCCAGAGCCGCTGCCATGCTGCGCCCAGCCCGATGGAAGGTGCTGGAAGGGTCCCTGTGCCCCCAGGAGGGGCTCACCAGCCCCAGCCCTGCTCACCTGCAGCCGCGGCCCCTCCATGCGGAAACGGGAGCGGGAGCCTGGGGGTCCCTCCAGGGCGTAGCTCAGGGGCCCCTCAGCACCGGCGGCGCACCTCAGTGTCACCAGGGTGGTGCCGGGGGACACTGTCTCACGCACCTGGGTCCTGCGGTGGGGCAGCTGGTGGCTCAGCTCCGTGCCCTGAGCACAGAGGAGCCTTCCCCTCCTGGCACCCCCCCCCCCCAAACCGTACACATAGAGTGCTGGGACGCAGGATGGAGCCTGCCGGTCCCTCCCCTGCACGGTGACATTGATGGTGGCGGTGGCCTGGTCAGCAGGTTGCAGCGCGTTGTAAGCCCGGACGAGGAGGCGCACACGGGCCACCTCCAGCTGGCACGTGCTGCGGATCTCGCCCGTCACTGCGGGAGGTGGTGCAGCCCCGTGTCAGGCATGGGGACAGGGGACAGGGTGGCCCTAGGGGTCCCCCCCGCACCCCCCGGCTCACCCTCGTCGATGGTGAAGAGCACTGGCGCTGTGGGAGAAAGGATGGCGTAGCGCACGTTGTCACCGCTGGCGTGGACCTGCGTGACCACCTGCAAGGGGCTGGAGCCCTCGGGCACCGTCACGTCCCGCCACGGCTCCCTGCGGGGACAGGTGGCAGTGTGGCACAGCCTGGTGCCACCAGCACCCCCCGCCCAGCCCGGCCCCACTCACAGGATGGTGACAGGGGGACGGCGTGACGGCAGTACCTCCACTGTCACAGCCCCGCTGCAGTTGTGCCCGTGCCGGTCCGTCACCTCGATCTCCAGCCTGAAGCTCTGCGGGCGGTGCCAGGGGGACAGCCCGGGGTGGCACCGGGGACAGCGACGGGGCCGGGGAGAGGGGCAGGGATGGAGAAAACAGCCATAGGGATGGGCAGGGGTGGGGATGGGGGCATGGGGCTGAGATGGGGGCAGGGACAGAGACAGGGGATGGAGAGGGATGTGAATGGGGCTTGGGATGGAGGAATAGGGGTGGGAATAGGGACAGAGATGAGGCCAAGAAGGAGACGGGAACGGGAACAGGGATGGGGATCAGGACAGGAGTGCGAACAGGGGCACAGATGGGGATGGGATGCCAAAGGGGATGAAGGTGGGGATGGGGACAGGAATAGGAACAGGGCTGGAGCACTCTTGGGGCATGGGAGGAGGATGCCGAGAGCTGCGGGCAGTGACAGCAAGGGAGGTGGTGGTGCCGTGGCAGCACGGGGGTGCTGGTGCCCACCTGGGTGACATTACTAGGGCTGAAGCCGCTGGCGGGCGCCAGGACCAGGCCCCGTGGGGTGAGCGTGAGCGGCGTGCCGTCATTTCTGAGCCGGAACTGCAGGGAGACCATGCACAGCCCCGTCCCCGTGCCCCGCAGTCCCCAGGGGTGGCTCCTGCTGGCAGGGGCCGCGGGACAAGGGGCTGTGGGCACTCACCGTGAGCCCGCCGAGCGGCTGCGGCAGCACCGCGTACAGGGGGGCCCGGGGCGCCACATCCGCCGGCACCCGCACCACGTCCCCGCCCGCACTGGCGAACGGGGCGTCACAGCGCAGTGCCCGTCCCACCATCACCCGGACAAAGAGCCACTTTGTCACCTCCTCCTCACCGGGGCAGGCAGCGCGCAGCACCAGTGCGTACTGGTTCACCCGGTGGGCGTCGAGCTCGGCGCCGGCACGCAGCGTCACCTGCCACGAGGGTACGGTGCCCAGCGGGGTCCCCGCGGGCTCCCGCCGCACTCCGCGTCCCGCAGCCGTACCTCTGCCCGAAAGGTGGTGCCGGACACGCCGACAGTGCTGATGGCAACGGGGTTGAAGGGGTGGCCAGGCTCAGTGGTGTGCGGGGTGATGGTGGGGTCAGTGGGGGTACCGGGCTCGACGCGCAGCAGAGTGACGTTGGGGCTGCCTCGTGCGGTGCTGCAGGACACGGTCACCTCGGCCACGCGGGTGCCCGGCGCCGCGTCCTCGCTCAGGGTCACCACGCAGGGCAGGTCGGGCAGGGCTGGCGGGACACCACAGGCACCAGCCCCACGTCATGTCACTGCTGGTGGCTCACCCGGCCATGCTCAGGGACCGGGGGCTGCCCCATGGCACCTCCATGGGCACAGTGGCCCTGCCGTTCTCACCTGTCGGCCTGACAAACATCCCTGGAAAGAACCGAGTGTCACCACACCCTGCTGGGGACATCCCAGCACTGCCCTGGGGAGCCCTCTGGGACAACCCGATGGCACCTCAAAGACACCCCAAGGCACCCCAGAGGCGCCCCAGCCCCTGAAGCCAGCCGGACAGCTGCTATCCCTGCGCCCAGCCTGGACTTGGCACACGAGGGCATCCTTGGGGCCCCTGTCCCGCATCCCCCTCCTCTCGGGGTCTCCGCGGGGGGGGGTCTCCGGAGCCCCGCGGCCCTACCTGGGGCACCGAGGAAGAGGAGGAGGAGGAGGAAGGCGAGGCGTCCGCTCGCACCCATGGCTCGCCGGCTGTTTGGGACAAGCCGGGGCCCGTTGCTACGGGTGCCGCGCACCACCCATGCCCGGCGTCACGCCGGCCACCGCGGCTCCCGGCCCAGCCCCGGGGCGGGGGACACGGCATCGCCGCGCTGCCACCGCCTCGCCACCGGGGGACCCGGGGACCCGGGACGAGAGCGGCGGCGGCTTCTCCCCGTCGGGTGCGCGAACCGGAGCGGGGGCTCCGCCGAGCAGGCGCTGGCTCCGCTCTGGAGTTTCCCGGCCGGGACCGCGGGTCGTGCCCGGGCGGGCCGAGCGGGGCCCCGGGGCGGCGGGGCGGGGCGGGGCGGGGCCGGTGCGGGGCATCGCGTCCCGGCGGCTCCCATTGGCGGCAGAGCCGGGGCCGAGCCGCGCTCCGCGGGGCCGCTCCGCCACCGGGACCGGCACCGGGAGCGGCGCCGGTGGGGGCCGGGGCCGGGCCGGGGATGCACAGCGCCCGCCTGGACGGCGGCCTCGGCCAGCGCCGCGCCGAGCCGGTGAGTGCCGCGGCGGGCACCGGGGGGGGGGGGCGGCCGGGCGGCGGCGGCGGGTGTCAGGGCGCGGCGCCCCGCGGGTGACAGCAGCGCGGGGACACCGCGCGTGGGGACACCGGGCCGGGGGGAGCGGGCCGGGTGCGGGCCGGGCTGTCACCCCGCCAGGGGACCCCAGGGACAAGGCGTCCCGGCCGCTACCCGGTGGCCGGGCCGGGGGCTGCGGGGCCGGGGCGTTGCTGCCGGGCGGGCGGCTCCGCGGGGCGGACCGGGCCGCAGGCAGCCAGCCGACCCGCCGCCCAGCACCGCCTGGCTTTCCGCGAGAGGAAAGCGGACGGAACACCCAGCTTTTGGGTGCAGACAATAGGAATTCGAGAAAGAGGAGCGGCCCGGCCGC